>JASDQU010504527.1:61863-73688 GCA_032191745.1 Picea mariana | reverse complement strand
TCTAATTTTTTTTATCAAGCATTGTCTCTAGCTCTATTTGGAGTTTTAAGTCTATTTCTTCACTACTTTTTTCTAATGATTCTAACTCTATTTGTCTTTTGGCATCTCTCTCTTCTCTCATTTTTTCTAATGATTCCATATAATAGTAAAGGATCTCTAGGCTATATTTGGGGGGCCTCCCCGTGATAGGATGAGTTTTTTGAATAGGTGGTGGAGTGCTCATATTGAAAAGAATGATTCCATATAATAGTAAAGGATCTCTAGGCTATATTTGGGGGGCCTCCCCATGATAGGATGAGTTTTTTGAATAGGTGGTGGAGTGCTCATATTGAAAAGAAGAGAAAAAAAGTAGCAATTATTACTTTGGATTGACTTTAAAAATGAAAAATAATATTTTTAATTGATAATAATGATATTAATTATTATCTCTCAAATCAACTTTTACCTTTTAAACTTACAAAAATAAATAAGAAAATAAAATATATTTTATTTTTCAAAGTTTACTAGATTATAAATATATTTTTAATTAAAATTGATTCAAAGTAAAAAGTGACTCACCTCAGATTTCAGGTGTGCAGAAACCATAGAGAAGTATTATGGTTCACATCACCTAGAGTAACTGTAGAGATTCTTCTCGTAAAAAAAGGTAAAAACCCCATAGAAATATTATTCTCGTTCAAAACCATATCTCATATATATATAATTTTTGAACAAGAATAATACTTCTATGCGGTTTTGAAATTATATCTCTGTTATTTTGAACGGGAGTTATTTTGAACGGGAATAATACTTCTCTTTGGTTTTTACCTTTTTTACCCAAAATAATCTCTCTCGGTTTCTCCAAAACTTCTCTGCAGTTTTCAGAAATATATTTTATTTGTTTTTTATTTTAAGTTTCATAAGTAAAAGTTGATTTGAGAGATAATAATTAATATCATTACTATCAATTAAAAAAAAAAAATCCATTTTTAAAGTCAATCCAAAATAATAATTGTTACATTTTTTTTCTTTTCTTTTCAATATGAGCACTCCACCACCTATTCCAAAAACTCAACCTAACAGGGGTAGGCTCCCCAAAATCACCCTGGAGATCCTTTACGATTATATGGAATCAATAGAAAAAAGGAGAGAAGAGAGAGATTCCAAAATCCAAATAGAGTTAGAATCATTAGAAAAAATGAGTGAAGAAAGAGACGTAAAACTCCAAATAGAGCTAGAGGCAATGATTGATAAAAAAAAATTAAAGAAACCATTCAAACTCAAATAGAGGATAAATTCTTAGGGTTCAAGAGTGAATGTAAGACAATGAAGGATATGATTCAAGAAATGGAAAAACATAAACAATCAACCCAAGAAGGAGGGGTTAAAGAAAATCACAAGTTGAGAGATAGGATTAAAGAACTAGAAGAAAAACTAACCAACAATTTGACCCTCACTAATATGGRAAACAAATTGGATATCAAACYCATCAAAGAGGAAATGAATAACCTAATTGAACKGGACCACGAGCGTAACAAAACAACCTTGAACCTCATAATTTTTGGTATAAAAKAACAACAAGAGGAGGATACGCTAGCAATCGTAAMAGAAAAAATAAATAATAAATCACAAATTGATACAACTGACCTGATAGAMGCAAAGAGGCTAGGAAAAATATTGATCACAAAGATAGGTCGATTCGTGTCAAAATAAGTTGTAATGACCATAAATATAACATACTTAGTAAATCTCCAAGATTAAAAGGGWGATGAATATTTATAAATGAAGACCTCATTCTCGAAAACCAAGCTGAATTAAGGAACGAAGTTCAAAAGGTAAAAKAAGYCAGGAAAGAAAGAAAATGAGCAATAATTAGAAATTGAAAAGATATTGTTGGGGATAGAGACCAGAAGGATAATAATAAATAAGAATTCAGGACACTCATGATCCTTTTTTGGAATTCTCGTGGCTTTCCATGGCGCAAAGGTCCTATGATTAGTTGGATCTTGAGTGATATTGATATTATCTGTCTAGTTGAAACTTGGGAGCATGAGGAGTCTAAGGTCCCTAACATAGAAGGATTTGTCTTGTGGTTGACATGGAACAAAAAATCCTATCGTAGAGGGATAGGAGGCATAACATGTTATATTAGAAAGCGAATTTCTCCTCACATTCGACTTCATAAGATTGACCCTTTCAATTAGTACATTTGGATAGAAATTTCAGACAACAATGCTAAGAATATGTGTATAGCAATTTGCTATTTTGAACCTATTAATTCTACTTTTTATAAGAAAAATAATCTAGATAACAATTGTCCCTATAATAATTTAGAAAAAAATATTTATAGTTTGAAAAATGAAGCTAATATCCTCCTGCTAGGAAACTTTAATGTTAGGACTGCAACTAAAAAAGTTACTCTTTTAAGTATTGATTCCAACCATAATCCTTTATGGCTAGATGATGAACTTGTTTTATCTAATAGCTACAAAAGAAACTCTGAAGACCTAATTGAGAATTTATTTGGTACTGAGTTGGTCAAGCTCTGCAACTCTCAAGACCTAATAATTTGCAATAGAGTAATGAAGTGGCCAAACTCCAACCAGATGACTTGTATTCATGGGCTATGTAGTAGTGTTGTATATTATGCGATATCTGATATCCTTGTTTCCAACCAAGTAGCAACTTTTGACCTTTTAAATGACCATGAGCCTGACTCTGATCATAAACCTTTAACCCTAACTCTAAACGTTTCCATGCATAGGAGCGCCATTGAAGAGAATTTTGATAATCAAAGGAATTTGTGCTTTGAAAAAAGTAAAGTTAACATTTTATGAAAGTATTTAAATAGTAAATTAAATCTCCTAACTTATAAGGACAACATTGAAGAACTCTATCATAATTTTACAACTACCCTTTCCACTTCTATTAACAAGTTCTCTTTTGAGGTGTCCTATAAAAAGAATAATAGAACGACCAACCCTTGGTATGATAAAGAATGTAAAATTGCTAGGAAAGTAATTAGGGATGTTTCTAATGAGTCCTTAAAACTCGATAAGATCAATATGTACAAAGCCCTAATTAAAAGGAAAAAAGGCACTATATCAATAAAAGGAAAGAACAACTTTCACAACTATATAAGTTGGATCCTAAGAAGTTCTGGAGCGAAATTCTAAACCACAATACTAAACAAAATAATAGAATTCCCTTAAGGGACTGGAATTCCTACCTTAAAAGTATTTACGAGTTCCCTAATGCCATGGAAACCATTCCTATTGTCTCCTACAAAGGAAGAAGTTTTTTATTTAGATGACATAGAGTTTGGGGTTAAGCGGCTTGCAAATGGGAAAGCTAAGGACATTGAAAGCTACCAAGCTGGAATTTTAAAAATCAGAGGGCCAATCCTTATCCCTCACATACACAAGGTCTTCAATTTAGCGGTCAAGTAGGGATTCCCTAAACCTTCGACGCAAAGCCTCATTGTTCATGTTTTTAAAAATGGGGATAGAAACATTCCCTCTAATTATAGGACCATTATGATTAGCCCAATTTTACCAAGCTTTATGGAATTATTTTGGAAAAGAAGATTGGCATTTGGCTAGAAAGTCATGGTAAAAGAGATAAAGGTCAAGTCGGGTTTAGGAGATATCATTCAAATATGGACCATATTGTTACCTTTAGGATCATTGCACAGGAGTTCCGCAATACTAAAACCAATCTTTTGTGTTGTTTTGTTGACTTTAGAAAAACTTTTGACATGGTTCCTAGTAAAAACCTTTGGAATAGGTTGGAAGAGAAAATCGTGCCCCTCGAGTTGAGGGTTGTTGCAATAAGGATGTATGAGAAGGTTATTGCTAAGTTTAAAAACAATGAGGGCTGGTAAAAAGAGATTAACTGCAATATTGGAGTCAAACAAGGTCATCCCTTGTCCCATACCCTTTTTGACATATACATTGACAAGTTAGAAGATTTCTTGGAAAAATCAGGTTGTGTCGGCCCTACTCTCATTGGTATATTCATCAATCTTCTTCTTTATGCCGATGATATCGTTCTTATGACAAGGATTCCCCATGATCTTGAAAACCAACTAAAAATCCTCAAGCATTTTTGCTCCAATATGGGTATGATTGTTAATACTGATAAGACTAAGGTCATGATTATTAAATCCAATAAGATCACTTATGATACCTTCGTGTATGAAAATAACAACTTGGAGGAAGTGAATTCATACAAATATCTTGGAATTGATATTCACCACAAACTCAATTGAAATTATAGCATTGAGAAAAAGATTATTGGGGGATGGAAATATTATTATGGGATTGAAAACAATTGTAAATCAGTCGATCTTTGGATTTGGGATAAGAATAAACTCCTCTTTGAGACTCTTATTACTCTTTTTATTATTTATGGATGTGAAGTATGGGGTTGTAGTATCTCTCATGAATCTCGGAGAAAGATAGAGGAAATACAAAATAATTTTATAATCTATAATCTCAAAATTAAAGGAATATTCCCTATCCCATCCTCCTCTTAGAAACAAGCCTCTCCCCCATTGAGAGCACGACTATGACTAGATACTTAATGTATCGTAATGATTTTCTAGGGAAAAATAAGTGTGGTATAAGTCATTGAAGGAAAGGAAAGGAGTGGTGTCTTAGAAAAGTTAGGAAACTATCATAATGATCTTCTAGGTCTAATGATGTCTCCCAAAAAGAAAGATATATACTTAACTAAAGAGAAAATGGTCGATGAATGCAAGAATATCTACCTTGCGGGACATGAATCTGCATCAAACCTGGTGACATGAACCATAATATCACAAGGAATGAATCAAGAATGGAAAGAGAAAGGATGCAAATAGGTGTTGTAAGTATTTGGAAAAGATGTTTATCCAGATGCAGATAGCTTAAATTGCCTGAAGATTGTAATGATTTCTTCTGAAAAACCTTTTATTTCTCAGAAAATTCCAATAGACTGTTTTTTATTTTCATATGGGTTAAGTTTGGATATTAAAATGTAGAATCTAGTTATTTTAGTTTAATATTTTAACAAAATTGCTTCACAGAGTAGTAGGTAAATCGTAGAAAATCAATGTTAACTAAACAAGTAGGTGTACATGAGACTAAGAGTACATTTTACAAATATTCTTCATTCTCCTCCAAAGAGGAATTTTTGTTCTAAAAATATTATTTGGACATTTGTAGGTGGGAATTATTCTAAATGAAGCCCTGAGATTTTATCCACTAGTAGTGTCTATGCTATGTCAATGAGTAAATCCAATGAAGCTTGAATGGATTTTAGTCCGGTCTTTCCAACTTTTCGTTGTCTCTCAACAATGTATAAAACATTGCCATATGTCCTTATGTTTAATGGTCAAACCGATCACTAGAATTATGTTCAAGTGTGTTCATTATCCATGAAAAATTTCCACGTAACAAAGGTTGGATATTTCGTTGACTTGAATCATGCTCGAACATGTGAAAATATTGTTACAAATTATGAGGTAGACGTGATTGTCTATGTGTTGGAATATCATCATTTAAAAGTTTTCGTGAATTGATTCTCCATGTACGTATCCATCCCCCACACTTACCTTCTTAAACGACAAATCATGCAAAGGAAAGGGAAGAGGAATTTATTAACACAGTCGATCAAACTATGGAGAATATCTCAATCTGCAACTGGTCAAAGCTCGACTCTTATATATTCCAGTGGGTGATCCAAAAACTCCACTAGATCTTCTTACATTGGCCTATTAGAGGGGTTGTAGAGAAATATCATTCCCTAGCATACCTATGTTTGAAACTCAAACCACTACAAAAACTCTAATTCCACCCCAAACCACACACCTCTTCTAACCTATCATCATCCTCTGATCCATATATAATATTAGTACTAAATACATTACTTGTATATAAAGTAATGTATCTAAAGTTGATATAAAATTATTTTACTTAAAGTGAACATCATAATACTTAATTTATGGCAGACATTAAAATATTTTTTTGTTATTAATTTTTTTTTAAATGAAATGTGTCAAATCCATGTTGAGCACAAAAGGAATTATACATCTCCTTGGTAGTAGGTTATAAAAAGTGTCTTTGAAGTTAATCATAATATATTGAAAAACACAACCTTTTTCACAATAATTACAATCATGAATAACAAAAAATAATAAATTAAATTTGAAATTTGAAACTAAATTAAACATGGCCCAAAGATCTCAAGAAAGAAGTGAATGTCCTGAGTTAAGTTTAAAAAAATTAATTAAGTTAAACATGAGACATGGGAACTATTAAAAAAAATAATTAAGTTAAACATGACACATGGGAACCACAAGGCAATAACTTCATGTGGACAACCTCTTCCGATACCACAACATGAAAACTAAAAATCCCTATATTTATTTAAGGTATTGTCTCCTCCGAAGATGCTCAAATCAATCACATTGTCTATATCTGAGAGGTTCATATCTCGTTGTAACAACTTGTTAGCCCATTTACTTTCTTTTTTTGTTAAGAAGATGAGGATTTTCTCCAACGACGAATTCAATAAGGAGAAAAATTACATGAGGCTCCTCTCTTCTGATTGCAACCTTATTACAAACACTGCATTCAATCAAGGAATATCATAACCATAAGAATTTGACAAGCATTCCTTCCAAAATATTCAACAAAATTGAGTCTAATTCCACAAGAGGTTCCAAAACAAGAGCACCACAAATTATTTCACGTTGGTACCAACAATGTAAAGAACGTTAATATCAATGCAAGTACTAATGACTCTTCAATTCTGGATTTGGGAGATGATCAGAGAGTATGCTCAGGATTCACAATAGAGGAGTTAATTGATTCATTGTTTCGTCTTAATTTGATCTCTTCGTCATTGCCACAAGAAAACATAAGCCTTATAAATTGCATATATTTTACGTGGCTCATGCTCGTTTTTGTGCGGGTGAGACCGTTGGAATAGTTTCCCGAGAGTTGCACAAAATCAGGGAGCTCCACCTAAAAGGAATTTTCAATTACACTATGGAAGGACTTCCAAACAATGCTACTTGTGACACAAATCTTAACCACTTTCTAGGCACCGTCTCTTCAATGTATTTTCTTCCTCCCCAATCGGTAAGAATTAGTATTTTTTAATCAATTTTTTGTCTCTTTGAAAATGTTTGTTGAGTTTAGCTTTGAGTGTGGATTTTATGTAACAATAGTTGTGCATGAAGATGAATACCATATGTCTTCCAAAATAACTGGAAAGAGTCAATCATTTTCCAAGATGGAAGAACTGCTATCTTGAATTCAATATGTTGTGGAAGGAAAAAACTTTGCCAATTCTAGACACCGATTAGGAAATAAACGTGGTGGGATGAAATTTGGTCTTGATAGATGATGAAGGGATGGATCTATAGATGCGGCGCACTAAAATTCTATCTCGACAGAGTCTTTTGCAATTCGGTTTCGATAGACATAAGTGACGGTTCAATAGACGTGGCACACTGCAATTCGGTCTCGACAATGTTTGTTGCCATTGTTGCATTGACATACAACCTTGTTAAGTCTGTGGAAGCCCATATTGATTGATTTATTATAATGATGTCCATGAGGCTAAAAAACCTAAGGGACCAAGAGTATAACAACCCTAACTCATCTTCACACTCCTTTTAATGTTGTATCTTCTGTTATGAATCTTGCCTAGACTACTAGCAATCTGGTTGATCTTATCCTTATCAAATAGCTGGTGCATTTTGTTGACCTTTAATTTGTTTTCATACTGGTTGTATATATCCTCATAGGCTACACATTCCATGACAAAGTGCCACACTGTCTCCACCACACCCTTCTTGCAGAATATGCAGGTTCTCTCCACCCAAACTTCTTTGGGTACCCTCCACCTAACGGTCTCACATCTAAGGTGATGTGAACCTATCCTTAGTTGTGAAACTAACATCCTTTCTTTTCCTTTAATAGATACCCCTAAATATGTTTTCTCACTATGATCGCAATTTGGGTTAAACTCCTTGATGTAGTATGTCTTTTTACGCCCACTATGATTGGTCCACATGGCATTCCTAAATTTTTCAATCACTATTTTTTTTTTCTTTGGTGTTAGGACATTCATGCAACTTCATATTCTACTTACTCAACCATTTTTTCATTTTTCTTCATCGAATTTGTCTTCCTACGGTCTAACTTCTCCTCCATGGCTAACTTGGGACAATGTTGGTTATCCATGTTTTCCACCTTCTTTAAATAGCTTATTAATTTGGTTAGCATTATCGTCTCCAACGGAAAAGTACATGTTTCAGCTAAAATAATTTCATACAGGACTATGGATTTAAATTTGAGATTGTTAGTAATTAATTACTTCTGAATAATTTCTAGCTATCTCCAACTGTAAGTTGAGATGCTTCTTCCCCATATTTCACAACCATAGAGAACAATCGACATAACTATCAAACCAAAGAGTTTTTTTTTTGTTTTCCAATCCCAAAGTTTAAATTTTTTTAACCTATTTTGGAGTAAATATGAGGCTCTCCATCCTCCCTGTATCCTTTTCTCCCTACAAGTCTCCCAACTGAGATTATAGTGAAATTCAATCCAAAGATACTTGTATTCTTTAACTGTCTCCAATGGACTACCTTTGAAAAGAAAGGTGATTGATTTGTCTTTTTTATTTAAAGGAAAGATCATGATTTTGGTATTGGTGATGTTCACTTGCATCCTTGCCTCCTGAAAAAAGTGTTCTAAGACCTTTAAATTTTCTCATAAACCATTTTTTTTTTTAAATTAGAATGAGATAATCCACGTATAAAAGTAGCTTCACCACATACCTTGCTATATGGACACCCTCTTGATCTATCCTGGTCAACTAGGATTCCAACTTATCAATGTATAAACCAAACAAAGTGGGAGATAGAGGACATCCCTGTTTAACGCCAATATCACTATCAAAACATTTGTCACTTGTTTTGATTTTATCTCTAACCTTCTCATAAAGTCCGTGAAATTTTGCTCTATATCTATCTGGGATATCCAACGCTTCCATTATGTTCCATAGTTTGTCTCTAGGCACTGTGTCGAAGGATTTCTTGAAGTTCACAAAAAAACAATAGGTTGTTTCACCTTGTTTGTCCCGGGTTTTCTCTATCAAATGTTAAAGGGTGACAATTATCAATGGTAGAATGCCTATATCTAAAACTTTCCTTCCCTTTTTCCCTTTTTCCCTCATCTTCTGCTCAATTGTTGATTCTTCGCTCTATCATGCTCCCAAAAAGCTTTCCCATGAGGGGGTTGAACATAATAGTGTGATAGTTGGAAGGGTTATTGATATCTCCATTCTTAAAGAGACGAATGACCACACTAATGGTCCATTCTCCCGGAAAGTCGTCCTAAATGATCTCATTCAAAACTCCTTTTATGTGAGGTGCAAGGAGCTCAACCCCCCATTTTAAAAACTCAGCTTGTAGCCCATCTATGTCCTCCACTTTTCCGCTTGCTAACTTCCTTATTCCTTGGTTGATATCATCCACTGTGAATAGTTCCACTTATGTTTTCACTATGGGAGGAGTATTTTTCTCATGTACCCACTCATAAAGGAGCCTCATGTAATCTAACCATTTGACATGCGTAATATTGTTTCCAGTTTGCTTTCTCCTTTGTTGTAGTTCTCTCCAAAATGCTTTGGGGTTGTGTTTTCCAAGAGATATTAATTCCTTTCTTCTTGCATTTACATACCCTTCATTTTTTGAGTGTACTAATTTATCATATTTCTTCTTGTTTTCTTTGCCCAAATTTTCTTCTTATAGAGATCTCTTGGTTGCCTTGCATTCTTCATCATACCATGGATTTGTCGGAAAGGTACTTGTAGCCCTCTTCTTGGGATTAGACCTTTTACATGCACTTACGCCTTTTGGATTGTTGGGATCAACAAACTACTATGAACATGACCACCTATCTCTTTGATTGTTTCATCTTCCTTGTTGTACTTTATAACCTAAAATTGTTTCTTAAGAGAAACACTAAACCTTTCCCTATTTTCCTAATTCATGAGTATTTTTCCTTTGGAGAGATTTTTCTTTTGTATGCCAAGGATTTGATTATTGTGTGGATTAGCAAGGAAGTCTATCTTGACGAATATGGGGGCATGATCATATTTCATTTCAATAGGACAGTCCCCTATATCAAACTTCAACACTCTAGCCGTAAAGCTTTGAGAGAAGATTAAGTAATCTACCACACTTTGACCATTATAGGTTTTGCATGTGATACCCCTAAAGCTAGCCATCTTCTCATTCCATTTCAGCTAACCATTCCAAACAAACTACAAAGCCCTAGTAACTAAGCCCCAAAGTGTGTCACACCTCCATTTCCATCTTGTAAATCTATTTCCCATGATTGATCTCCACTCTCTTCCAACCATGAGGGATTGTTTTCTCCTCTTTCTTCATTTCTCAACTGGAGGGATTGGTTTTTAGTTATCCTTGCATTAAAATCACCCATTAATATTACTTCTCCCAAGTGGTTGAATAGAGAGATATCTCTTTTCAATGAGGCATATGGGTCTTCACTGTCTAAATTTCTCCTTTTATAGATCTTTGAGTTTTTTGGTGCAAAATAACACGCAACCGACCTGAAAGTAACCTCCTTCTCAGTTATTTGCAACCAAATGTATTGTTTGTTAGGGTCTTATTTTACCACTTTTACAACACCATGCCATTTTTCATTTATTAGCACTGTAACTCCCCCATGTCCTTTTCCTCTCTCATTTCCTTTGTTCCAAACTGAAGTTTTATTGTATCCCTCGAAATCTGGAACCTTGCATCCATTGTGTTCATGCATTTCTACAAGAATGATAATATATTTCCCTTCTATTATGGGCCCCAACCCCGAACCTCTTCTCCATGGATAACCTCTGCAATTCCAACTTACTACCTATAAACAATCCCATGGAGCCCCAATTTCCTATTTCTTATTTGAGAAACGATCACTGATTTGAGCCTTCCTGTTCTTCAACCATGCCCATTTTCCTTCATTTATGTTTTCACTTTAAACACATGATTGGAGTCCGTGTTTGATTGGTTGCAAACAAATGACAAAAGAAAAAAAAGGTTAAAAAATAACCTCCCCTTAAAATAAATATACCGTTCTACTTCATCATCAACGACCAATGCTCCTATTTAATTGGATTTCATGATTTGATTTCAAACCATACACACTATAATTATTCTCACATCCACTTTGCACATTTTCCTATAAAGAAAATAACTCTTAAACACACGAGGAAATGTTGACACATTATAAAGTAGTCTACAAAATTTCAAACTTGTATGTCATCCACGATTTGAAGTATCTTAGAAAGTAGTCTACTGAGATGAGGACTAAACCTAGACTAACTTACCGACTGTGTGCTCTAGTTCATTCATATATATGTACGAGACATCACTCACAAATAGTTAATAGATGATGTATAACTTGTAATACTATGTGTAACAATGTATATTAATGTATCCGCAAGTGATGTATAAGATGCAATATGATTTACAACTTATTAAACTTTATAAGATACAAGTGATTAAACTTTGAAATTTTTTTAACGACACATACATATTTAGATATATTGATGTACACCAAAAGAAAACACATTATATGTGGTTGTGTTAGTTAATAGCATGGTATAAGAACATATAAAGTACACCAAACACTTTTATATGGTTGTGTTAGTTAACAATGCCAAACACATTTTATATGGTTTTGTTAGTTAACAACCCAAGTACAAAGATGTTAGTAAAAATGCATCTTCTAGGATTGAAAGGTAGGTGTCATGGGTTGAGGAGACAAATA
>JASDQU010504527.1:39612-53255 GCA_032191745.1 Picea mariana | reverse complement strand
TAATACTTCTATGTGGTTTTGAAATTATATCTCTACTATTTTGAACGGGAATAATACTTCTCTTTGGTTTTTACCTTTTTTACCCAGAATAATCTCTCTCAGTTTCTCCAAAACTTCTCTGTAGTTTTCAGAAATATATTTTATTTGTTTTTTATTTTAAGTTTCATAAGTAAAAGTTGATTTGAGAGATAATAATTAATATCATTACTATCGATTAAAAAAAAACAAATTCCATTTTCAAAGTCAATCCAAAATAATAATTGTTACATTTTTTTTCTTTTCTTTTCAATATGAGCACTCCACCACCTATTCCAAAAACTCAACCTAACAGGGATAGGCCCCCCAAAATCACCCTAGAGATCCTTTACGATTATATGGAATCAATAGAAAAAAGGAGAGAAGAGAGAGATTCCAAAATCCAAATAGAGTTAGAATCATTAGAAAAAATGAGTGAAGAAAGAGACATAAAACTCCAAATAGAGCTAGAGGCAATGATTAATAAAAAAAAAATAAAGATACCATTCAAACTCAAATAGAGGATAAATTCTTAGGGTTCAAGAGTGAATGTAAGACAATGAAGGATATGATTCAAGAAATGGAAAAACATAAACAATCAACCCAAGAAGGAGGGGTTAAAGAAAATCACAACTTGAGAGATAGGATTAAAGAACTAGAAGAAAAACTAACCAACAATTTGACCCTCACTAATATGGAAAACAAATTGGATATCAAACCCATCAAAGAGGAAATGAATAAGCTAATTGAATTGGACCACGAGCGTAACAAAACAGCCTTGAACCTCATAATTTTTGGTATAAAAGAACAACAAGAGGAGGATACACTAGCAATCGTAAAAGAAAAAATAAATAATAAATCACAAATTGATACAACTGAACTGATAGAAGCAAAGAGGCTAGGAAAAATATTGATCACAAAGATAGGTCGATTCATGTCAAAATAAGTTGTAATGGCTATAAATATAGCATACTTAGTAAATCTCCAAGCTTAAAAGGGTCATGAATATTTATAAATGAAGACCTCATTCTCGAAGAGCAAGCTAAATTAAGGAACGAAGTTCAAAAGGTAAAAGAAGCCAGGAAAGAAAGAAAATGAGCAATAATTAGAAATCGAAAAGATATTGTTAGGGATAGAGACAAGAAGGATAATAATAAATAAGAATTTAGGACACTCATGATCCTTTTTTGGAATTCTCATGGCTTTCCATGGCACAAAGGTCCTATGATTAGTTGGATCCTGAGTGATATTGATATTATTTCTCTAGTTGAAACTTGGGAGCATGAGGAGTCTAAGGTCCCTAACATAGAAGAATTTGTCTTGTGGTCGATATGGAACAAAAAATCCTATCGTAGAGGGATAGGAGGCATAACATGCTATATTAGAAAGAGAATTTCTCCTCACATTCGACTTCATAAGATTGACCCTTTCAATCAGTACATTTGGATAGAAATTTCAGACAACAATGCTAAGAATATGTGTATAGAAATTTGTTATTTTGAACCTATTAATTCTACTTTTGATAAGAAAAATAATCTAGATAACAATTGTCCCTGTAATAATTTAGAAAAAAATATTTATAGTTTGAAAAATGAAGGTAATATCCTCCTGCCAGGAGACTTTAATGCTA
This sequence comes from Picea mariana, assembly GCA_032191745.1. Taxonomy (NCBI): domain Eukaryota; kingdom Viridiplantae; phylum Streptophyta; class Pinopsida; order Pinales; family Pinaceae; genus Picea; species Picea mariana. The sequence continues at coordinate 51,610 of JASDQU010504527.1, read as the reverse complement.
GGACTGCAACTAAACAAGTTACTCTTTTAAGTATTGATTCCAACCATAATCCTTTATGGCTAGATGATGAACTTGTTTTATCTAATAGCTACAAAAGAAACTCTGAAGACCTGATTGAGAATTTATTTGGTACTGAGTTGGTCAAGCTCTGCAGCTCTCAAGACCTAATAATTTGCAATAGAGTAATGAAGTGGCCAAACTCCAACCAAATGACTTGTATTCATGGGCTATGTAGTAGTGTTGTAGATTATGCGATATCTGATATCCTCGTTTCCAACCAAGTAGCAACTTTTGACCTTTTAAATGACCATGAGCCTGACTCTGATAATAAACCTTTAACCCTAACTCTAAACGTTCCCATGCATAGGAGCGCCATTGAAGAGAATTTTGATAATCAAAGGAATTTGCGCTTTGAAAAAAGTAAAGTTGACATTTTATGAAAGTATTTAAATAGTAAATTAAATCTCCTAACTTATAAGGACAACATTGAAAAACTCTATCATAATTTTACAACTACCCTTTCCACTTCTACTGAGGTGTCCTATAAAAAGAATAATAGAACGACCAACCCTTGGTATGATAAAGAATGTAAAATTGCTAGGAAAGTAATTAGGGATGCTTCTAATGAGTCCTTAAAACTCGATAAGATCAATATGTACAAAGCCCTAATTAAAAGGAAAAAAGACATTATATCAATAAAAAGAAAGAACAACTTTCACAACTATATAAGTTGGATCCTAAGAAGTTCTGGAGCGAAATTCTAAACCACAATACTAAACAAAATAATAGAATTCCCTTAAGGGATTGGAATTCCTACCTTAAAAGTATTTACGAGTTCCCTAATGCCATGGAAACCATTCCTATTGTCTCCTACAAAGGAAGAAGTTTTTTCTTTAGATGACATAGAGTTCGGGGTTAAGCGACTTGCAAATGGGAAAGCTAAGGACATTGAAAGCTACCAAGTTGAAATTTTTAAAATCAGAGGGCCATTTCTTATCCCTCACATACACAAGGTCTTCAATTTAGCAGTCAAGTAGGGCTTCCCTAAACCTTAGACGCAAAGCCTCATTGTTCATGTTTTTAAAAATGGGGATAGAAACATTCCCTCTAATTATAGGACCATTATGATTAGCCCAATTTTACCAAGCTTTATGGAATTATTTTGGAAAAGAAGATTGGCATTTGGCTAGAAAGTCATGGTAAAAGAGATAAAGGTCATGTCGGGTTTAGGAGATATCATTCAACTATGGACCATATTGTTACCTTTAGGATCATTGCAGAGGAGTTCCACAATACTAAAACCAATCTTTTGTGTTGTTTTGTTGACTTTAGAAAAACTTTTGACATGGTTCCTAGTAAAAACCTTTGGAATAGGTTGGAAGAGAAAATTGTGCCTCTCGAGTTGAGGGTTGTTGCAATAAGGATGTATGAGAAGGTTATTGCTAATTTTAAAAACAATGAGGGCTGGTACAAAGAGATTAACTGCAATATTGGAGTCAAACAAGGTCATCCCTTGTCCCCTACCCTTTTTGACATATACACTGACAAGTTAGAAGATTGCTTGGAAAAAACAGGTTGTGTCAGCCCTACTCTCATTGGTATATTCATCAATCTTCTTCTTTATGCCGATGATATCATTCTTATGGAAAGGATTCCCCATGATCTTGAAAACCAACTAAAAATCCTCAAACATTTTTGCTCCAATATGGGTATGAGTGTTAATACTGATAAGACTAAGGTCATGTTTATTAAATCCAATAAGATCACTTATGATACCTTCGTGTATGAAAATAACAACTTGGAGGAAGTGAATTCATACAAATATCTTGGAATTGATATTCACTACAAGATCAATTGAAATTATAGCATTGAGAAAATGATTATTGGGGGATGGAAATCTTATTATGGGATTGAAAACAATTGTAAATCAACCGATCTTTGGATTTGGGATAAGAATAAACTCCTCTTTGAGACTCTTATTACTCTTGTTATTCTTTATGGATGTGAAGTATGGGGTTGTAGTATCTCTCATGAATCCCAGAGAAAGATAGAGGAAATACAAAATAATCTTATAATCTATAATCTCAAAATTAAAGGAATATTCCCTATCCCATCCTCCTCTTAGAAACAAGCCTCTCCCCCATTGAGAGCATGACTATGACTAGATACTTAATGTATTGTAATGATTTTCTAGGGAAAAATAAGTGTGGTATAAGTCATTGAAGGAAAGGAAAGGAGTGGTGTCTTAGAAAAGTTAGGAAACTATCATAATGATCTTCTAGGTCTAATGATGTCTCCCAAAAAGCAAGATATATACTTAACTAAAGAGAAAATGGTCGATGAATGCAAGAATATCTACCTTGTGGGACATGAATTTGCATCAAACCTGCTAACATGAACCATAATATCACAAGGAATGAATCAAGAATGACAAGAGAAAGGATGCAAATAGGTGTTGTAAGTATTTGGAAAAGATGTTTATTCAGATGTAGATAGCTTAAATTGCCTGAAGATTGTAATGATTTCTTCTGAAAAACCTTTTATTTCTCAGAAAATTCCAATAGACTATTTTTATTTTCATATGGGTTAAATTTGGATATTAAAATGTAGAATCTAGAGATTTTAGTTTAATATTTTAACAAAATTGCTTCACAGAGTAGTAGGTAAATCGTAGAAAATCAATGTTAACTAAACAAGTAGGTGTACATGAGACTAAGAGTACATTTTACAAATATTCTTCATTCTCCTCCAAAGAGGAATTTATGTTCTAAAAATATTATTTGGACATTTGTAGGTGGGAATTATTTTAAATGAAGCCCTGAGATTTTATCCACTAGTAGTGTCTATGCTATGTCAATGAGTAAATCCAATGAAGCTTGAATGGATTTTAGTTTGGTCTTTCCAACTTTTGTTGTCTCTCAACAATGTATAAAACATTGCCATATGTCCTTATGTTTATTGGTCAAACCGATCACTAGAATTATGTTCAAGTGTGTTCATTATCCATGAAAAATTTCCACATAACAAAGGTTGGACATCTTGTTGACTTGAATCGTGCTCGAACATGTGAAAATATCGTTACAAATTATGAGGTAGACGTGATTGTCTATGTGTTGGAATATCGTCATTTAAAAGTTTTCGTGAATTGATTCTCCATGTACGTATCCATCCCCCACACTTACCTTCTTAAACGACAAATCACGCAAAGGAAAGGGAAGAGGAATTTATTAACATAGTCGATCAAACTATGGAGAATATCTCAATCTGCAACTGGTCAAAGCTCGACTCTTATATATTCCAGTGGGTGATCCAAAAACTCCACTAGATCTTCTTACATTGGCCTATTAGAGGGGTTGTAGAGCAAGATCATGCCCTAGCATACCTATGTTTGAAACTCAAACCACTGCAAAAACTCTAATTCCACCCCAAACCACACACCTCTTCTAACCTATCATCATCCTCTGATCCATATATAATATTAGTACTAAATACATTACTTGTATATAAAGTAATGTATCTAAAGTTGATATAAAATTATTTTACTTAAAGTGAACATCAGAATACTTAATTTATGGCAGACATTAAAATATTTTTTTGTTATTAATGTTTTTTTAAATGAAATGTGTCAAATCCATGTTGAGCACAGAAGGAATTATACATCTCCTTGGTAGTAGGTTATAAAAAGTGTCTTTAAAGTTGATCATAATATATTGAAAAACACAACCTTTTTCACAACAATTACAATCATGAATAACAAAAAATAATAAATTAAATTTGAAATTTGAAATTAAATTAAACATGGCCCAAAGATCTCAAGAAAGAAGTGAATGTCCCGAGTTAAGTTTAAAAAAATTAATTAAGTTAAACATGAGACATGGGAACTATTAAAAAAATTAATTAAGTTAAACATGACACATGGGAACCACAAGGCAATAACTTCATGCGAACAACCTCTTCCGATACCACAACATGCAAACTAAAAATCCCTATATTTATTTAAGGTATTGTCTCCTCCGAAGATTCTCAAATCAATCACATTTTCTATATCTGAGAGGTTCCTATCTCGTTGTAACAACTTGTTGGCCCATTTACTTTCTTTTTTTGTTAAGAAGATGAGGATTTTCTCCAACAACAACTTCAATCAGGAGAAAAATTACATGAGGCTCCTCTCTTATGATTGCAACCTTATTACAAACACTGCATTCAATCAAGGAATATCATAACCATAAGAATTCATCAAGCATTCCTTCCAAAATATTCAACAAAATTGAGTCGAATTCCACAAGCGGTTCCAAAACAAGAGCACCACAAATTATTTCACGCCAGTACCAACAATGTAAAGAACGTTAATATCAATGCAAGTACTAATGACTCTTCAATTATGGATTTGGGAGACGATCAGAGAGTATGCTTAGGATTCACAACAGAGGAGTTAATTGATTCATTGTTTCGTCTTAATTTGATCTCTTCGTCATTGCCACAAGAAAACATAAGCCTTATAAATTACATATCTTTCACGTGGCTCATGCTCATTTTTTTGTGAGCGAGACCGTTGGAATAGTTTCCCGAGAGTTGCACAGAATCAGGGAGCTCCACCTAAAAGGAATTTTCAATTACACTGTGGAAGGCCTTCCAAACAATGCTACTTGTGACACAAATCTTAACCACTTTCTAGGCACCGTCTCTTCAATGTATTTTCTTCCTCCCCAATCGGTAAGCATTAGTATTTTTTAATCAATTTTTTGTCTCTTTGAAAATGTTTGTTGATTTTAGCTTTGAGTGTGGAGTTTTTGTAACAATAGTTGTGCATGATGATGAATACCATATGTCCTCCAAAATAACTGAAAAGAGTCAATCATTTTCCAAGATGGAAGAACTGCTATCTTGAATTCAATATGTTGTGGAAGGAAAAAACTTTGCCAATTCTAGACACCGATTAGGAAATAAACGTGGTGGGATGCAATTTGGTCTTGATAGCTGATGAAGGGATGGATCTATATACGTGGCGCACTACAATTCTATCTCGACAGAGTCTCCTGCAATTCGGTTTCGATAGACATAAGTGACGGTTCAATAGGTCTTGACAATGTTTGTTGCTATTGTTGCATTGACATACGACCTTGTTAAGTCCGTGGAAGCCCATATTGATTGATTGATTATAAGGATGTCCACGAGGCTAAACAACCTAAGGGACCAAGAGTATAACAACCCTAACTCATCTTCACACTCTTTTTGATGTTGTATCTTCTGTTATGAATCTTGACTAGAATACTAGCAATTTGGTTGATCTTATCCTTATTAAATAGCTGGTGCATTTTGTTGACCTTTAAGTTGTTTTCATACTAGTTGTATATATCCTCATAGGCTACACATTCCATGACAAAGTGCCACTCTGTCTCCACCACACCCTTCTTGCAGAATATGCAGGTTCTCTCCACCCAAACTTCTTTAGGTACCCTCCACCTAACGGTCTCACATCTAAGGTGATGTGAACCTATCCTTAGTTGTGCAACTAACATCCTTTATTTTCCTTTAATAGATACCCATAAATATGTTTTCTCACTATGATCGTGTTGGACAACTGAGAGAGGGGGTGAATCAGTTGTCCTCGTGCTTAAACAATTATGCTTCTTTTAAAATCTTTACAAGGCACTCAAAGATGATCACAATAATGAAGAGAAATAAACAAAGGCACATTCAGCATCAGTCACATATATGAGAAATATAGAGACAAGTAATTCCCGAGGAAACCCATACAGGGTAAAAACCTCTTTTTCTTTATATGATAAGTATTATCTACATTCTTTACATTATCATACATATGAGCACCAACTCATTGTGAGGCTACAACCTCTGGTTTTGCAAGCTGCAACTTGCTAAGAGCAGCAACTCTCTATTTTCTCTAGAACCCACTAGAAGGAAGCACCAACCCCCTGGTTTCTCTAGCACCAACTAGAAGGAAGCACCAACTCCCTGGTTTCTCTAGCACCAACTAGAAGGAAGCACCAACTCCCTGGTTTCTCTTGCACCAACTAGAAGGAAGCACCAATTCCCTGTGTTCAAGCACCCACTTGAACCTTTGAGGACACCAGTCCTCCCTAGCACCTCCCAACCACCCTGGTATATAAATTCCTTGTTACTAGAACTTATTACAGTGATATAAAGTTATTCAATGGCTTACCAGCCTTGTCGTTGTTCTGTTACACTACTCTGTTCGGTTTGCATCAGTGTCTTTTGCACGCCCCTTGCACTTTCTGTTCTTCTTCCTTTTATACTCTCTTCACCATATCCCTTCAATGCAACCTTCCTCTACTATGCATTTCTACACCCGCGCTCTGCCTCCTTGCTCACACTTGAATCCTTCCCCACGACAACAACCCTCATCTCTTCTTTGTTCCACATTCTTATAGTCTATGTTGTCTCTCTGCATGCAATATTCGCAATGCCTCTTCATGCTCACTCCACGCCAAATTTCTCCACCACTTGAGTGCTCTGTCTGATCATCATCATGACTCTTCAGCTTCTCTGGTCGTTTGAGACTCTTCGTCTTCTCTGTGACAGTTGAGCTCACCTTCTCTATTCCAGTTACAGGCCTCAATGCTCATCTAGCTGTCAAATCACCTCCACGAACATCTTCATCCCTCTTGAAGATTCCCAAAGACTCTTCACCTCCTCTGTCAATCATCCCGAAGTGTCTTCGAGTCATCTGGCAGAAACCGTCAGTGATTTCTGGCAGGTACACTGTGTCATGTTACAGTAGCCCTCTGATCTTGTTCAAATTCACCTGCACCGTTGGATTGATTCCAAGGGATCTTGCATTCATTTCGACATTTGGCAATTCGGCATTTGTGTGACCATGTGTCTCGACATTCCCAGTCGCGATCCCCGAAAAGGAGCTTGGTTGCTCTAGCTCTTTCCTCCATCTCTTGCTGATGTGACCAAGGGTTGTGTCCACAGCCTTATGCATAAGGCTCTTTTGCGATTTCTCATTTCGTGAATCTGGAGATGAGGCATCTCGACTCTCCAAGTCGCGATCCCCGAAACCTCGAAATGGCGTGGGATCAACGGTCCCGATCAACACTTGATCTAACGGCTCAGATCGTTTCGCGATTTCGCATTTCACAATTTCGACATTTTTGATGTTCAGTGTTCTTGTCACTACAAAGTCTTGATCCATGAAACTCCGAAATGGGGTCGGATCAACGGTCCAGATCACATCTTGATCTGACGGCTGCGATTAAGTCACGATTTCACATATCGTGATTTCGGGATTCCTGTGGTTATTATTCTTTGACATATCCAACTCTCGATCTACAAAACTCCAAAAAGGACTGGGATCAACGGTCCAGATCAAGCCTTGATCCGACGACTCAGATTAAGTCGCGATTCCGCATATCGTGATTTCAGGATTCTTGTGGTTATTATTCTTTGACATCTCCAACTCTCAATCTGCGAAACTCCGAAATGGACTGGGATCAACAGTCCAGATCAAACTTTGATTTGACGGCTCAGATTAAGTCGCAATTCCGCATATCGCAATTTCGAGATTCTTATGGTTATTATTCTTTGACATCTCCAACTCTCGATTTGCAAAACTCCGAAATGGACTGGGATCAACGGTCCAGATCAAACCTTGATCTGATGGCTCAGATTAAATCGTGATTTCGCATATCATGATTTCGAGAGGTTAGGGAACCCCGTTCCTTTGACTCTCCAGTCATCGAACTGACGATCTTTCCCCATGTGTCCTGCCTGATGATGGATGGTCCTCCTTCTTTCGGGATTTTGTGAGCCTGCTACCCCTTGCACTTTAAAGAACGTGGAGGTTCTCCTTGATCTGACGATGGTCGGATCCCGCGCTTGGATTTAATGCCTGAGATCTATCCTCCTCTTCAGCGCGCTCTTCTTGTCTACATTGAGATCTGACAGCCATCGAGAATTCTGAATTGTTGATCCAACGATCACGGTTGCTGTTCTTCCCCGATTATCACTACGCTGCTAATCATCGTTGTTGTACTCAATCCATCATCGTTGTTGTACTTACCATCAATGACAAGCATACACTGCCTGTAAAACATGCCAACAGATCGCAATTTGGGTTAAACTCCTTTATGTACTATGTTTTTTTATGCCCACTATGATTGGTCCACATGGCATTCCTAAATTTTTCAATCACTATTTTTTTTTCTTTGGTGTTAGGGCATTTATGCAACTTGATATTCTACTTACACAACCATTTTTTCATTTTGCTTCATCGAATTTTTCTTCCTACGGTCTAACTTCTCCTCCATGGCTAACTTGGGACAACGTTGGTTATCCATGTTTTCCACCTTCTTTAAATAGCTTATTAATTTGGTTATCATTATCATCTCCAATGGAAAAGTACATGTTTCAACTAAAATAATTTCATACGGGACTATGGATTTAAATTTGAGATTGTTAGTAATTAATTACTTCTGAATTATTTCTAGCTATCTCCAACTGTAAGTTGAGATGCTGCTTCCCTATATTTCACAACCATAGAGAACAATCGACATAACTATCAAACCAAAGAGTTTTTTTTTTGTTTTCCAATCCCAAAGTTCAAATTTTTTTAACCTATTTTGGAGTAAATATGAGGCTCTCCATCCTCCCTGTATCCTTTTCTCCCTAAAACTCTCCCAACTGAGATTATATTGAAATTCAATCCAAATATACTTGTATTCTTTCACTGTCTCCAATGGACTACCTTCGAAAAGAAAGGTGATTGATTTGTCTTTTTTATTTAAAGGAAAGATTATGATTTTGGTATTGGTGATGTTCACTTGCATCCTTGCCTCCTGAAAAAAGTGTTCTAAGACCTTTAAATTTTCTCATAAACCATTTCTTTTTTAAATTAGAATGAGATAATCCACGTACAAAAGTAGCTTCACCACATACCTTGCTATATGGACACCCTCTCGATCTACCCTGCTCAACTAGGATTCCAACTTATCAATGTATAAACCAAACAAAGTGGGAGATAAAGGACATCCCTGTTTAACGCCAATATCACTATCAAAACATTCGTCACTTGTTTTGATTTTATCTCTAACCTTCTCATAAAGTCTATGAACTTTCGCTCTATATCTATCTGGGATATCCAACTCTTCCATTATGTTCCATAGTTTGTCTCTAGGCACTGTGTCGAAGGATTTCTTAAAGTTCACAAAACAACAATAGGTTGTTTCACCTTGTTTGTCCCAGGTTTTCTCTATCAAATGTTAAAGGGTGACAATTATCAATGGTAGAATGCCTATATCTAAAGCTTTCCTTCCCTTTTTCCCCTTTTCCCTCATCTTCTTCCCAATTGTTGATTCTTCGCTCTATCATGCTCCCAAAAAGATTTCCCATGAGGGGGTTGAACATAATAGTGTGATAGTTGGAAGGGTTATTGATATCTCCATTCTTAAAGAGACGAATGACCACACTAATGGTCCATTCTCCCGGAAAGTTGTCCTAAATGACCTCATTCAAAATTCCTTTTATGTGAGGTGCAAGGAGCTCAACCCCCAATTTTAAAAACTCAGCTTGTAGCCTGTCTATGTCCTCCACTTTTCTGCTTGCTAACTTCTTTATTCCTTGGTTGATATCATCCACTATGAATAGTTCCACTGATGTTTTCACTATGGGAGGAGTATCTTTCTCATCTACCCGCTCATAAAGGAGCCTCGTGTAATCTAACCATTTGACATGCGTAATGTTGTTTCCGGTTTTCTTTCTCCTTTGTTGTAGTTCTCTCCAAAATGCTTTGGGGTTGTGTTTTCCAAGAGATATTAACTCCTTTCTTCTTGCATTTACATACCCTTCATTTTTTGAGTGTACTAATTTATCATATTTCTTCTTGTTTTCTTTGCCCAAATTTTCTTCTTTTAGAGATCTCTTGGTTGCCTTGCATTCTTCATCATACCATGGATTTGTCGGAAAGGTACTTGTAGCCCTCTTCTTGGGATGAGACCTTTTACATGCACTTACGCCTTTTGGATTGTCGGGATCAACAAACTACTATGAACATGACCACCTGTCTCTTTGATTGTTTCATCTTCCTTGTTGTACTTTATAACCTAAAATTGTTTCTTAAGAGAAACACTAAACCTTTCCCTATTTTCCTAATTCATGAGGATTTTTCCTTTGGAGATATTTTTCTTTTGTATGCCAAGGATTTGATTATTGTGTGGATTAGCAGGGAAGTCTACCTTGACGAATATGGGGGCATGATCATATTTCATTTCAATAGGACAGTCCCCTATATCAAACTTCAACACTCTAGCAGTAAAACTTTGAGAGAAGATTAAGTAATCTACCACACTTTGACCATTATAGGTTTTACATGTGATACCCCTAAAGCTAGCCATCTTCTCATTCCATTTCAGATAACCATTCCAAACAAACTACAAAGCCCTAGTAATTATGCCCCAAAGTGTGTCACACCTCCATTTCCATCTTGTAAATCTCTTTCCCATGATTGATCTCCACTCTCTTCCAACCATGAGGGATTGTTTTCCCCTCTTTCTTCATTTCTCAACTGGAGGGATTGGTTTTTAGTTATCCTTGCATTAAAATCACCCATAAATATTACTTCTCCCAAGTGGTTGAATAGAGAGATATCTCTTTTCAATGAGGCATATGGGTCTTCACTGTCTAAATTTCTCCTTTTATAGATCTTTGAGTTTTTTGGTGCAAAATAACACGCAACCGACCTGAAAGTAACCTCCTTCTCAGTTATTTGTAGCCAGATGTATTGTTTGTTAGGGTCTTCTTTTACCACTTTTACAACACCATGCCATTTTTCATTTATTAGCACTGTAACTCCCCCATGTCCTTTTCCTCTCTCATTTCCTTTGTTCCAAACTGAAGTTTTATTGTATCCCTCGAAATTTGGAACCTTGCATCCATCGTGTTCATGCATTTCTACAAGAATGATAATATATTTCCCTTCTATTATGGGCCCCAACCCTAAACCTCTTCTCCATGGATAACCTCTGCAATTCCAACTTACTACCTATAAACAATCCCATGGAGCCCCAATTTCCTATTTCTTATTTGAGAAACGATCACTGATTTGAGCCTTCATGTTCTTCAACCATGCCCATTTTCCTTCATTTATGTTTTCACTTTAAGCACATGATTGGAGTCCGTGTTGGATTGGTTGCAGACAAATGACAAAAAAAAAAAAAAAGGTTAAAAAAGAACCTCCCCTCAAAAGAAAGATACTGTTCTACTTCATCATCAATGACCAATGATCCTATTTAATCGGATTTCATGATTTGATTTCAAACCATACACACTATAATTATTCTCACATCCACTTTGCACATTTTCCTATAAAGCAAATAACTCTTAAACACACGAGGAAATGTTGACACATTATAAAGTAGTCTACAAAATTTCAAGCTTGTATGTCATCCAAGATTTGAAGTATCTTAGAAAGTAGTCTACCAAGATGAGGACTAAACCTAGACTAACGTACCGACTGTGTGCTCTAGTTCATTCATATATATGTACGAGACATCACTCACAAATAGTTAACGGATGATGTATAACTTGTAATACTATGTGTAACAATGTATATTAATCTATCCACAAGTGATGTATAAGATGCAATATGATTTACAACTTATTAAACTTTATAAGATACAAGTGATTAAACTTTGAAATTTTTTTAACGACACATACATATTTAGATATATTGATGTACACCAAAAACAAACACATTATATGTGGTTGTGTTAGTTAATAGCATGGTATAAGAACATATAAAGTACACCAAACACATTTTATATGGTTGTGTTAGTTAACAATGCAAAACACATTTTATATGGTTTTGTTAGTTAACAACCCAAGTACAAAGATGTTAGTAAAAATGCATCTTCTAGGATTGAAAGGTAGGTGTCATGGGTTGAGGAGACAAATACAAGGTTCAGAGGACGAAGGCTTCTAGGATCTTTGTGCCCTCCATGGAGGATTTATTTGTTTCAAC
>JASDQU010504527.1:7107-38853 GCA_032191745.1 Picea mariana | reverse complement strand
AGTTTTTGGTGGATTTGTATTGGTTGGGAGGGCTAGTTTCGCCCTCAGAATTTATGAATTTGATAAAGTTACATAACATAAATTTTGTGTCTCATGTGTATTGATGATTCATATCTGATCTTATTGCTTCTACTACATATATTTCTAGTCAATCATTTTCAGTGTAAAATTATTTAGTGATAATAGCTAGGGTTTACTTCTATCTCACTAAGAAGCAATTTTCAGATCTGAAAAATAGTCACATAGAGTTGCAAGTGAAAAATGACATTCTGCACACCTCAGACTTGATATCTTGCTTGGATTCTATTTAAATGCTCAGATATATCCTTTATTTATATTATTTATTTCCTTACTTTTAGGGCCGACCTGTAAAAATTGGCTGAGCTGACCTAAATTTTCTAGTTGGGTTGTCTGACAGAAAAAATTCATATCTCCTCATTCCTAGGGAGTTAGAGGAAATTCCATATATCATTGGAAAGGTCTCAGAATACACTTTCAATCCATATCACCTATGATCCCATTTGAGCTAGGTATATAGGGTAAAAATCCCTCTAAATATAGGGTATCCAAACTGATCCAGAAATATCTTTTAACGACAATGGTTGAGTTTTAAAACATGAGTTAATTTACCATTTAGGAAATTGATGAAAGAGGAAGAATTAATGATGAAACATGGCAGCCATAAAACAATATATAGATCTGGAAATAAACATGAACAAACAACAAACCATAAACAACAAAGTTGATAACGGAGTTCGGCAATCTCGCTTATGTCTTCGGGCCTTTGTCTCAGTGGGTGAGGCTTTATTATTTATGTTCAAAGATTAAAAAGTAAATCATAACAGTGCTAAATGGATTACAAACTATTATGGTCATGTTCTACCGGATCTTAATAACCCAACAAAAATGATGGCACTGAAATCGGATGAACGAAGCTCCAAGAAATGGCCCACAAAGGTGCTCTCCTCAATGGCTTCCCTGCATAAAAATGGCTTTGGCTCAAGAATTATTTGGAATTTTCCTATTTGAACCTCCCTCAATGGCTTCAATAACCTCTAGTTTATATAGGCTTGAAGTTGGCAATAAACTCTCAACTTCCCCCTAAGATATGGCCTAAAAAAGGGCTCCAGATCCCCCAATATTGGCCAAAATCTCTCAAAACTACTAAAAAATCCAATAAAATCTTAATATATAGTCATAAAACCCACTTTTGGGCAAAGAAAAGGCAACAACCCCCGATCCTTGGGCTCCTGGTCATGTGGGTACCCTCCATGTGGACTAGAGATAAGCTCGTGCGTCGGCCCCCTCCTATCTGTCGGCTCCTGTTCCTGTGGCACATACATGGGACCTTGGGCTAAGTCTCCACATGACCCCAAGCTGTTAAACCCTTGGTCTCCAAATGCCTGGTCATGCGCCCTGGTCGACAAGCTAGCCCGGCCGACCCAATGTTATCCCGAAACATCCTGCATCAAATGATAACGGAGTGGTCCCATGGTGAGATGATATGGTAGCGTCGGGGTAATAAACATCCTCACCAAATTAATGTTAGTGGAACGGGCATGTGGTATGGTCGCATGGGAACACGTCGGGGGTTGGGGCCTAACCCCAGCCCTTTACTCCACCAACCAAACCTTCGCTATACTTTAAATATTAACTTTGGACTATAGCTAATAAGACCCACCGTGGGCAGGCTGGTAGCCCTGCCCTACCAAGTCACTCCCCCCTTGCCCGGAGGTTGCGGGTTAGACTCCCCTCGAGTCACAAACTATTGCCAAACAACCGACCAATGGAGGGGTGCCACATGGCAACCCAAGACTGAGCCACATTGCACCGTAACATTTGCCAACCAACAATGACACGTGTCAAGATTTGATTCAACCACGTCTACCCATGTAAGCACTTGTCCATGTCAACCTGCTAGTCCAATCAGCTTCTACATGTCGTACGACTGTATGGACCTTGCCACGTCATATGTACGAATCTGCCACGTGTCACCCTTGCAGTGGTGCCACGTGTCACGGTCAGAGTCGTCCACCTGGTTTCTCTGATAGCATGCTAGCTCACTGCCACATCACTTGTATGGTCGTACGGACTGTACGGTTAGATACCACATCAGCACTATACGGACTGTACAGTCAACAAATTTTGCATGTTTGTAAAAATGAACAGATCGCGATATCTTTCGCATACGACGTTTGTTTGAGCCCGTTCAACTTGCGTTGAGTTGGTATCGATGAGTCCTATGCACATGTCCATTTTGAAGCCATTCTGAGCACTTTGATTTTTAGGCCTTCCTGGACCCATTTTGGTTCCTGGATCCATTATGGATCACACCTCCCCACTAAAGACCTTTTGGTCCTCCAAAAGGATACTAACTAGTCATCAAGTGTGGGATAGGCCACCCCACGTGTTTTCTATCTTTAAACTATGTCTTGTGCATCTATCTCATCAAGATGAACTGTAAAACAATCATGATAACTGATAGCATATTGTTAGCCACTTGTAATCCGTCACATCTTACTGAAGCCAATATCATCCATGTTGAAAACATTACTAATGATAACATCATAAATATGACTGCAAATGAGCTAATATTTTTGTAATACTAGCACGACATTAGGTTATCTTGAAGCAAAGTGTGATTGATCTTCCATTCTACAATCATCTCATGTTCTTGCTTAAGATCAATTACTTGATTTGGCACAATTATAGGTGTGTTGCTTGCATGAACTATATTTCTTAATTGTTCCATTGTTTGAAGAGATTGATTTTCTTTTAAATGATGAGCATGTACAACATATTCTTTGCTTGCTTTAATTAAGTGATATTGATTGTGTTCCATGTAGAAGATTTATTTGTGATCATACAAATAAGGACTCCCTAAGACCATTCCACATTCATTGAGTGGAACCACATCACATGTTACCTCGTCCACAAAATTAGATGAAATTGCAAACTTTAATGTGCATTGCTTTTTTATGTGCAATTTATGATTGTTGCTTATCCATTTAAGTGAGTAAGGCTTACGATGCATCTAAGTGTTTAATCCCAATTGTTTAACCAATTCCTCTAAAATCAAGTTAGATTGAGATCCACTATATATCAATGTGTCGACCTTAGTATGCCTCATAATGACCGTTATGTGAAACAATTTACTTCTAGAATCAAATCCATCACCAATTTTACCTATCAAACCAACCAATGAGATTTTAGATTCATCTCCTGAATCTGATATCAAGTATGTTGGTTGTGATGTTGTTACAACTGTTTGCCTCCCTTTCCTCTCTTTGAACCACTTCAGTCTCTTCTCGAGATGCAATTGCCAAAAATGGTCCTCATCATCCCCTTCTTTCTTGCAATGCTTACAAGAGGGATTCTCTTCCTTTCTTGCCACTAAATTTTCCTTCTTTCCATTCCACTTCTTTTTTTCCTCTTTCCTTGAAGACGATTCCCCTGATACACCAACCCATGTTTTCCCTGCCTCAATGTATGTTGCTTGAATAGAAACCTCATCAAGATTAGTAGGTCCAAACATAAATATAGTGTTACGAATATGTGCAGGTAAACCTCCTATATACTTCATAAGAGTTTCTTGGGTATGTAAAGGAATATCTAACATCAATGCCATTTTACGAAATCCATCTATATATTCTTGCATTGTTTTTCCTTTTCTTAGTTTAAGACCTTGCCATTCAATTAAGGCTTTCTCTATATAACCCAAAGGATAAAATTGATTTCTAAGTGAAGAAACAAAAAATTTCCATGATGACAATACATTACCCACTTTTTGCATGCCATTTTGCAACTTGCTTTGCCACCAGATGAGTGTTGTGCTTGCAAGACGAAGCGATGCCAACTTTATTTGAGTTTCCTCATCCTTCATTTGTTTCACACTGAAATAAACCTTCATCTGTTTGATGCAGTTATCAAGCGTCTTTGCATTGACTTCACCATCATACATGGGAAATTCAAATTTCACATCAATTTTAAGTAAAGGCATTTCATTTTTATGTTTATGGGGATGTTTTATTGCGGTGGATTTAGAACTTGAACTTGAAGAAGAAGAAGTTGATGGAGAAGAAGGAGGTGAAGAAGGAGTTTGAGGAGGATCTCCTTCTTCATTTTTAACCTTTGAAGATTCACCTAGAATCGTTCTTTTCTATTCCAAGTAATCCTCATATAGAACCTTCATCATCTCCTACATGGCGAAGAAAGTCTTTCAAAACTCTTTCTCATCATGATAAAGTCCCTCTTCCGATGCCATCTTCTTACTTTGAGAAGTTCTCTTTCTCTATTAGGGACCTAACCCCTTACGTAGGTAGAACATTGTATTCTGATGTAATAAAGGTCAATATTAATAAGGCCTTGCAATAAGGTAGAATAAGTCTAATGTAAGAAGACCTAATAGAAGCTTCTGCTTATAGAAGGATCTTCCTCTAGAAGGTTCTCTTGATAGACATATTTAGTATAAATAGGAGTCGAGGGTATGAGAACCCTAGCTTGGATATTATTGTAATAGAGCTCTACTCGACTGGAGGTTTCCCCCTCAAAGAGGTCCGTGAACATTGCTCTTAGTAATCGAAGTGCTCTTTCCGGTGTTATTACGTTATCATTTCAGTGTTATTGTGATGTTATTCTGGTTATATTGTTGTTCATCTTCCATTTCTAGCATTTCATTTTTGTTCTGCATACTTTTTGTATCTGGAATATTACAAGTGGTATCAAAGCACTTTCCTTGGCAGAAAATTGTGGGTTAATTTTTTTTTTCAGGGTAGAGACATATTCTGGTGTCTTTAAGCCACATAGATATGTCGTTACACACATAAACCCGTGGTTGAGGGATTCATACACGTAGGAAATATAAGTGGTTCTTAAGCGCACATCTATTGGCCACCCTTGTAACCCCTATTGGTACACCTTCGAGTGGTAGCGAATCAGAAAACACCTATGTACGAATCAGCCTAGATTTCCTGAAGCCCTCTTTAGATAAACTGATCGGTCGCTTGACTGCTATAGTGCCACCGAGAACAGTACTTGGGAAGATACTCTCTAGTACCTGGGTAGTCGGGTAGTACGACTAAGGGCATGGTCTAACCTCCTTAGTTAGTGCCCTGAAATATTGGGCCAAGTACTACTATTGTACCCTGCACGTATATTAGAGAGATATAGCACAGAGAAAACCCTTGTCTGTAGAACCCTTGAATACTTAACTCTTGGGGACGAAAAAAATAAAAAAATAAAAAATAAAATTTAAAACATAAAAGATCTATTATTGCATAATTGTGTTCGGGTTGCCAAATCACTACACATTTCTTCTTGGTTAAGTATTTGGGCATTTCATCACTGCAATATTCTTCAAACTAGAGTATAACTCCACATGTGTAAAAGAAAAAAGTCTAGAAATTTTTGCACCATTATTTGAGACCTATTCCATTGCATTTATCTCTTCTCCCTTATCACATTCATACATATCATTTTTCAGCAAAATTTTTGACCCCACCCGCCTCGTTTCGGTTCCCTCATCATCATGGCCCATACCCGTAGCCAAGACTTGGAAGCTCACCTCAATACCTTGCAATCTAATTTCACAGAGACCCAACAAGAAGTGAAACAACTCAATATCAATGTTGTCGCCATCAATACAACCATGCAGTCCTCCATCGCTGCCTCAATCAAGGAACTCAAACAAGAAATGACTACCAAGCTTGAATCTGTCGTTTCGATGATATGCACCAAGCTACATATCTTTGCAGATAACCCTTTATCTAACCCACCTCCACATACCGAAGCTGAAACTTCCTCTCATTCCCATACTTTTCAACCCCATCACTTTCAGTGTGACCTATGCCTTCTGCGGGTGGATGTGACCAAATTCGATGGCTCGTATCCCACTGGTTGGGTAACCCAAATAGAACATTATTTCTCTTTATATGACATTACAGATGACTTGGCCAAACTCCGGTATGGTGTTCTCCATCTAGATCAAGAACGTTGGCAATGTTGGCAATGAAGAAAAACTTCCCGTCAAGGGTATATTGCTTGAACACACTTCGTGGTAGATATTTATGAACACTTTGACACTGAAACCAACCATTTAGGATGTTTGACAAATTTGAAACAATCTGGAACAGTGGAAGAATTTATAGCTGCTTTTAAGTGCATGGCTTTTCAGACAAAGGGCATGTCTGATGCCTTTTTCTGAGAATGTTTTATCAGTGGCCTCAAGGATGAGATTCGTGCCCATTTCCTCATGGATCGGCCTCAAATTTGGGTTGATCCAGGTGGATATCAGTGGCCCCACCTTTTCCGACTGTCTCAAAACAGTTTTCTGGCAAATTTGGCAATTTACTATTTTTAGCAGTTTTTAACTTCTGGGGCCATTTTGAGGGCCCAAATGAAGGTTTTTCGAGATAGAGGTTCTCAATGATAGTCAAAGGCATGATTGATCCCACAAAATTAATCTCCTCGAAGATACCTTTCCAACGAGCTATCATACACCTAAAATGAAGATTGTATGCAAAAGTTACGACACCGGGAAGTTGATGTACTAACTTACCCAAACGGGGCCCACATGACTTTTGGCACTTCATCTCCTAGGGTTAGGTTTTTGTATGTCTAGGAATTTTGGCATTCCTTTTTATTGTAAAAATTCCTTCAGAGCCTCATTGTAATCATCTTCTTGCGAATGCGAGTAGCCATCACATCTCTTCTCAGAGATAAGCTTCCACCATTCTAGCGAGTCTTTAACTCTGTATTTTTATAGTCTCTATACATTTCTTTCATTAATAGAAATCATGTATTACTGTATATCTATGTTTATGGTTTCATCTCTGATACATTTATGTTATATTATTGAATATCTACGATATCTCTGTGGATTTCTTTATTATATCTCCGATCTCATTTCGTGCCAAAAATAATCCGGATCATGGGTGTAGGCTACTAAAAGAGCTAAAGAAGCACAAGGTTGTACCTTATCAAAATCGGAAACCCCCCTTTATTCCTCGCACTAAACTAGTAAATCCCACTACTCCCTCTACTCCACTAAAGATCCAAAAATTGACCAGGGATGAAATGGTTGAATGCCAACTCAAAGGCCTTTGTTATAATTGTGATAAAAATTATTTTTCGAGCCACAAGTGTAAGGAACAAAAGATTTTTATGGCCATCTTGGAGGATGTTTTGGACGAGGAGGTTGAAACTCCCCTTGTGTTTGAGTCACCTGACACCATAGACATAACCCCTCCCTCATACCCTCTCGAAGTAGAACTGGTCATTTCCCTAAATGCTCTCACTGGATTCTATGCTCCCCAAACCCTCAAGCTAATTGGTTACATCAAACATAGGAAGGTCATCATTCTGGTTGATAGTGGCAGCACCCATAATTTTATTCATCGTCGCATTGCCCAAGAAACTCATTGCTATATCCATGCAGTCAATAGTTTCCAAATCATGATTGCCAATGGTGGCTCCATGAAATTTGGAGGGCGTTGTGAAAATGTGTGTATCCAAATTGGTGAATACCACTTGAAATCTCATATGTTTGCTATCGACATGGGTGGTTGTGACATTGTGTTGGGTGTAGACTGGCTAAGGACTTTGGGTCCCATTCTCATGGACTTCAAGGAATTAACCATGAAATTTGACCAGGAAGTTCAAAAATATAAGTTCCAAGGCATCATCGTTGATTCATCGGAGACCATTAGTTCCCATCGCATAGAAAAGATGCTCAAAAAAGGTCATTCTGGCGTTATTTCCCAACTCCATGCCATACAAGCAACTACGACACCCTATGTGTTGCAAGACCTCCAATCCATCCTCTATAAACATCACATGTTCTTTTCCACTCTCCAGGGACTCCTGCCTTCCCATGGTGTTCATGATCATTCCATTCCCCTTATAGTAGAAAACCTCCCTCCCAATATTTGTCCCTATCGTCACCCCTTTTCCCAAAAAAATGAAATTGAGAAAATGGTTCAAGAACTGCTTAACGCAGATGTTATTTTCCCTAGTACAAGCCCCTACTCTTCTCTTGTGGTCATGGTCATGAAGAAAAAGGTTCTTGGTGCATGTGTCTTGACTTCTGCGCCCTCAACAAACTCACCATTAAAGACAAATTTCCCATTCTTGTCATTGATGACCTCTTGGATGAATTGAGTGGCGCACAGTTCTTTACTAAAATTGATCTTTGTTCTGGCTACCACTAGATCTGTATGAAAGAGGCAGACATTCCTAAGACTTCCTTTAGAACTCATGAGGGCCACTATGAGTTTTTGGTCATTCCCTTTGACTTTTGTACTACCCCCTCCACCTTCCAAAGCCTCATGAATCATGCCTTTCACCCCTTTCTCTGTCATTTTGTCTTAGTTTTCTTTGATGATATCCTCATCTATAACAAAACCTAAACCGATCACCTTGCTCATGTGGACCGAGTTCTCCATCTACTCTCTCAGCACCAACTTTTCCTGAAACAATCTAAATGTTCTTTTGGTGCCTCAGAAGTCGAGTACTTGGGCCATCTTGTTGGCAAGAATGACATCAGGGTGGATCCCAAAAATATTGAAGCTATGCAATATTGGCCTCACCCAAAGACTCTCAAAATCTTGCGAGGATTTCTGGGCCTAACAGGTTATTATCACAAGTTTGTTAATAATTATGGAAAGATTGTGTCACCTCTCATGACACTCCTTAAAAAGAATTCTTTCAATTGGACCCCAGCAGCTGCTTAGGATTTTCAAACCTTGAAGATGGCCATGTGCACCACTCCAGTCCTAGCCCTTCCCGATTTCACAAAGACCTTGTCCTAGAATTTGATGCTTCAGGGAAAGGTATCAATGCTATCCTTATGCAAGAGGGTCGGCCTTTGGCCTTTACTAGCAAACAACTGTCTAAAAGAAATTTGGGAAAATCAATCTATGAAAAGGAAATGTTGGCTATTCTACAAGCCGTTGATTTTTGGTGCCCTTATCTATTGGGGAAACGCTTCCAAATTAAGACAGACCATCAAAGCCTCAAGTATTTTCTAGAACAATGCATCTCCTCCCTGGCACAACAAAAATTGGTGACTAATATATTTGGATATGATTATGAGATCATTTACAAGAAAGGCAAAGACAATGTGGTCGTCGATGCACTTTCCTGAAAATATGAAGATGAAGGCTCCCTTTTTTCTCTCTCCTTCATTATACCAGATTGGCTCCAAGCCGTTCGCTAGGAATGGCTACATGATCCCAAAAGTTCGCATCTGATACAACAATTGCAGTCCAATTCTCCAGTTTCCCCAGGGTACTCATGGCTCCATGTTGAGCTTTGATACAAAGGCCATTTGTATTTAAGTAAACAATCAAAACTTAAATCCGTGGTGCTTTCTGAGCTTCATGCTACACCCACAGTTGGGCACTTCAGGTTTACCAAAACCTATGACAGGGTCAAATGTTCTTTTTTCTGGGATGGTATGAAACAAGATGTTTGTAATTTTGTGGCCGAATGTGATGTATGTCAGTGCAACAAGGGAGAAACAGTCAAATCTCCTGGCACACTGCAACTACTTCTGATTCCACCTGCTATTTGGAAGGATATCTCTATGGATTTTATTACAGGCTTACCTAAATCAGGTAATAAATCAGTCATCATGGTGGCAGTTGATCGCCTTTCCAATTATGCTCATTTTTGTTCTCTTCAACACCCATTTACAACATCTACAGTGGCTCAAATTTTCATGGATCAACTCTTCAAGATTCATGGCATGCCGCATTCTATTGTTTTTGACCGCGACCTAACTTTCACCAGCAATTTTTGGCAATAGCTATTCAATCTACAATGCACCCAATTACATCTCAGCATAGCTTATCATCCCCAGATGGATGGTCAAACTGAAGTTGTCAACAAGTGTTTGGAAACATATTTGAGGTGTTTTTCATTGAAAAATCAAAATCAGTGGGCTCAATGGTTACCACTAGTTGAATGGTGGTACAACACTTCATACCATACAACTACACACATGACTCCTTTTGAAGCAGTCTATGGACAAAATCCACCTTCAGTTCTCTCATAATTACCAGGTGTCTCGAAGGTCCAGGCGGTTGACCAAACGCTTATAGTTCGATAGGCTATTCTCCGTACCCTCAAAGAAAATTTGGTCATGACTCAGAATCACATGAAGCAACAAGTAGATCAAGGTCACTCTGAACGTCACTTTGCAAAAGGGGATCAAGTGTTTCTTCGATTGCAACCTTACAAACAAAATTCCCTCATGGTCGACCATTGTCAGAAGTTGGCACCCAAATTTTATGATCCTTATACAGTTCTCAAGCATGTGGGACAGGTGGCCTATCAGTTAGCTTTGCCCAGTCATTCTAAGCTACATCCTGTTTTTCATGTTTCATGCTTGAAGAAGGTAATTGGAACTAAGTGCCAAAGTCAAACCAACCTTCCCGAGTTGGATGAAGAAGGCTCCATTTGGCTACAACCACATGTAGTTTTGGACCAGCGTGAGTGTCACCTACGTTAGCGAACAATCAAGGAAGTGTTAGTCCAATGGAAAGATACAACTCCAACAGATAGCCACTTGGGAACCAACTACCATTCTGCAACAATTTCAACATCTCAAGCCTTGAGGACAAGGTTTTTTTTAAGGGGGAGGACATGTTAGGGACCTAACCCCTTACATAGGTAGAACAATGTATTCTGATGTAATAAAGGTCAATATTAATAAGGCCTTGCAATAAGGTAGAATAAGTCGAATGTAAGAATACCTAATAGAAGCTTTCGCTTCTAGAAGGATCTTCCTCTAGATGGTTCTCTTGATAGACATATTTAGTATAAATAGGAGTCGAGGGCATGAGAACCCTATCTTGGATATTATTGTAATAGAGCTTTGCTCGACTGGAGGTTTCCCCCTCGAAGAGGCCCGTAAACATTGCTCTCAGTGATCGAAGTGCTCTTTTTGGTGTTATTCTATTATCATTTTAGTATTATTGTGGTGTTATTCTGGTTATATTGTTGTTCATCTGCCATTTCTAGCATTTCATTTATGTTATGCATACTTTTTATATCTGGAATATTTTATTCTCGATCCAATCTCAGGATTCTCTTCAACAATATCGCATTCACCATGATTCAGCCTTTCCCTGGTAATCATGCAAAATCAACAACCAACTGTCAACTAGCTTTGATACCACTTGATCCAGAAATATATTTTAATGACAATGATTGAGTTTTAAAACATAAATTGATGAAATAAGAAGAATTAATGATGAAACATGGCAGCCATAAAACAATATACATATATGGAAATAAACATGAAGAAACAACAAACCATAAACAACAAAGTTGATAATGGAGTTCGGCAATCTTGCCTACGTCTTCGGGGCTTTTTCTCAGTGGGTGAGGCTTTCTTATTTCCCATTCAAATATTCAAAAGTACATAATAATAGTGCCAAATAGATTACAAAATGATATGGTCATGTTCTACCAGATCTCATTAACCCAACAAAACTGATGACACTGAAATCGGATGAATGAAGCTCCCATAAATGGCCCGCAAATGTGTTATCCTCAATGGCTTCCTTGCATAAAAAAGGCTTTGGCTCAACAATTCTTCATCATATTATTCTTATGAACCTCCCTCAATGGATTCAATAACATTTGGTTTATATAGGCTTGAAGTTGGCAACAAACTCCCAACTTCCCCCCAAGATATGGCCTCAAAAAGGGCTCCAGATCCCTCAATATTGGCCAAAATATCTCAAAACTGCTGAAAAATCCAATAAAATCTTAATATATAGTCATAAAACCCACTTTTGGGCAAATAAAGGGCGCAACCCCCGATCCTCGAGCTCCTGGTCATGTGGGCGCCTGCCATGTGTCCTAGCGCTAGGTTGACACGCTGGCCCCCTCCTATCTGTTGACTCCTGGTCCTGTGGTGCATACATGGGACATCGAGATAAGTCTCCACACGACCCCAAGATGTTAAACCCTCGGTCTCCAAATGCCTGGTCATGTGCCCTGGTCAATAGGCTAGCCCAACCGACCAGGTGCTATCCCGAAACATCTTGCATCAAATGATAATGGAGTGGTCCCGTTATGAGATCATATGGTAGCACCATGGTAGTAAACATCTGCGCCAAAGTAATGTTAGTGGAACGGGCATGTGGTATGGTCGCAAGGGAACACGTCGGGGGCTGGGGCCTAACCCCATCCCTTTACTCCACCAACTAGACCTTCGCTACACTTTAAATATTAACTTTGGACTATAGCTAATAAGACCCACCGTGGGCGGGCTGGTAGCCCGACCCTGCCAAGTTGCTCCCCCCTTGCCCGAAGGTCGCAGGTTTGACTCCCCTTGAATCACAAACTTTTGCCAAAAAACTGACCAATGGAGGGGTGCCACATGGCAGCCCAATACTAGGCCATGTGGCACCGTAACATTTTCCAACCAGAAATGACATGTGACAATATCTTATTCGACAACATCCGCCCACGTCAGCACCTGTCCAGGTCAGCTTGCCAACCCAGTGAGCTACCACATGTCGTACGACTGTACATACCTTGCCATGTAATTTGTATGGATGTGACACATGTCACAGTCAGACTCATCCACCTATCTTCCCTGACAGTGTGCCATCTCACTGCCATGTCACCTGTACGGTCAGCTGCCACGTCAACACTGTACAAACTATACAGTCAACAAATTTTGCATGTATGGAAAAACAAACAAAACGTGATATATTTCACATATGATGTTTGTTTGATCTCATTCAAGTTGCTTTGGGTTAGTATTGATGAGGCATACATACATGTCCATTTTGAATCCATTCCAAGCACTTTGATTTTTAGGCCTTCCTAGACCCATTTTGGTTCCTGGATCAATTCTAGATCACAAACTGAGCATCAAAAATAAAATAAAAAACAATATTTCAAACAATGTACATCTTGCAATATTTATCTTGGACATTCATAGTCTCGTCCTGCCTTTGACATCAATGATAAAAATATTCCAACATGTACTGAATCTTCGAGGAAAACATTCAGGATATGAAATGAATTGACTCAATTGATGTGGTTATTTTATTGGATGAATATCAATATGGATTGAATGGTGACAAAATGCCTTCAAAAAATTGGAAATATAAGTGAGAAATAAGCATATTAGCTACTAAAGTAAACTCTTATAAACTATGAGTCCTAAAGTTGATCATTTGGCATGTGTTTCTATAGAAAATTGACTACACAAACTCTGTATGCATTGGAAATGTGGAATATGGCTATAAGGATTGGAAATTAGGCAAATAGGTATTGAGTCCATCGAAGCTAGAATTTTTTGTTGATGCACTTGAGATGTGATTCTCATATTCTAGCATGTTTGTTGTGAGTTGGTGCATCAAATTCTGTCAAATATACAAACACTATGTAACATTATTGAAATGAAAAAATGACATGTTTCAAACTTAGGGAGGCCAATATTAGATAGTTGCAAAATTATATTGAAATGTTAAGATGAGCTATTAGTCAAAAAAATATCAAATAATCTATAAATAGATAACTTTATTTATATTTATGAGGGAATATAAGTTAAAGAAAATGAAAATTTAAGATAAATGATTGAATACATTAGATGCAATAACACATTGTCAAAAGAGGCTAGCCATTCATGTTTTGGTTTCCTGTCCAACATGTGATAAGATGAGGTTTCAATCAAGGGATGTTTTTTTCAAATTTGAACCATGGGAGTATTAGTTGAATGTGGAAAATATGTGTATTGGACTTAAAAATGAATTATTGAAGGGGAAGTACCCAAAAATATGGCACTGCTTCATGTTAATGGAAAGGAAAATCCTCTAGTGGTGAATGACTCACATTTGAAATTAAAGTAGAGGCATTGTTGGTGGATTTCCTAATGAAAATGATGACCTTCTAATCCTCATTTTTATTTTTCTTCCATGAATTTTCCATGACACTTTCATAATTCACATGTCTTTCCCTACCTTGACGTCCTCCTAATTTACTAAAAACCTCAGACAAATTTAATGAAATAAATAAATATTGAAAATAGGTCATATTTGGATTCTTCCATCGAAAATTCTACAAGTTGACCTCCTCAACTTGACAAGATAATGCAACTCCAATTGACCATCCTCCTCCTCCTTCTGTTGAACCTCAAATGTTGTTTTATGCCCACTCTCCTTAACGCTCTCAACTAAACTTGACAAATTCTCCAAAACATGCTTTACAACAAACTTGAGAATCATAGTATTCCTAAAAAATATTTCTACAGTAAATTATCAAAAAATCGCCTCCTAACTGGGTCCTTACCAGACATAGACCCTCCATTTCCCTAAAATACCTAGAAAGACTCTTATTAGTATCATAATCCAAACTTGGATGGGTTCCTTGTAGCTATAGGAGGAGGGCCTTGATGGGTGGAAACTTGGAGAATAGGGCATGGTTGTACACAAACTCAAGTGCAATGATCCCAAACTACCATATGTCGACCTTTGGTTCTACCAATTTCCATGATCAATGATCTCTGGAACCATTCAATAGGGGGTCCCAATGAAGGTATTCATCTTCTTGATATTTGTTTTCCCTAAGGCTTGAACACACACATATATTCCTAGGCTTGACATATCTATGTATGCAGCCTTTTTGGTGTAGGTACGGGAGGGCCTTGAGGGCCTCGGTTATGGAAGGATCCTTGAGACCATTGGTGATGAAGGTGGATGTCGACACCAAATGGGAGGATGGTAGCTAGGCAGGAGAGAATATGCGAGGACATGAGGAAGAGTAGTGATTGGATGAGTGGCATCTAATATGCTAGAATATATGTTTGGATTCAAGTACTTGAGTCTCATTCTAGCAATTGAAGGTATTCTGGGGAAAACTTGCAGATGGATTTTAAGAATCTAGTCAAGGTTGGTGCTTTGATACCTATCATGGGAGGTGAATATAGGCACTAAACATCTTTTATTCTTTAATTGCACTACAAGTTTTTTATTTTCAAGTCTGCAACCTCTTCTCCATGCCTTGAAATATTTCTTGTGAGATATACTATAAGCATTAACTGTACAAACAATCACAGAAATGGACATGGGAGTGTACACATGGCCAAAAAAAAAATTGATAACTATGACAATTTAAAAGATGCAAATAATGATAGACAAATAGAAATTGGTAAGAAGCTACATATAGATAATGAAAGCTGGTAGAAAAACCACCTCTTTAAAAAATGCCTTCGACATAAAGATAAGACACTTTATAAACTATAAATAAATTTGAGTGTGACCATATATCTTCATTATAAATAAGTTGTTAACTAAAAGTGTGAAACGATGTCATGTATTCTTCAACGAGTGAAATCGACAAATTAGATTTCTCAAAAATTAAGGGATTATTTTCAAAATATATGTGATATCGTTGAATTAGATTAAGTTTGATGTTATTTACTAATTCCTTATGGTTTACATTAGACTACTAAATATTCCACAATGACTCCTTTTAGTCCCTACCGAAGGCGTAGAGGGACTATAGCCATCGATAATTTGTGGACTTTATATTAGTTTTTCGTTTGACTACAAATTTTTTCATACATTCTAATGTTCGACCTACAGAACTAAAAACATTATTTTTTATATAATAAAAAAACCCATATATGTCATGATCTGATTGGATGATAGATTTGAGGTCTTATTGCCAGCTTTTCTATTCCCAATGAATTATATGTTTCCATATCCAAAGTTTTATCATGTACAATACTTTCTTTTATTTGTACTATTCATATTGAAATGTTTAGATATCCAAAGTTTATAGTGATCGATAATTCGTTGACTTTATATTAGTTTTTTGTTTGACTACAAATTTTTGCACAATTTTTATTTGAACTATTATCATTAGTCCTTTATATTTGTATTGAAATGTTTGCATACTGAAGGTTTAGATCATTGACATGTTTTTTGAGGTGCTTGAATAGGCCTGACAACTTAAATGTTTACATGGCACGAGGTCCTGAAACAGGGCTTGAAGCTTAAATGTTTGCATACCGCGAAGCCCTTAGACAACCTGTCAGCCTTAAATGTTTATCTAAATAGGCTTCTCGGAGTACATTTTTCCTCGAAATGTTCCATAAAATGTTGCAGTGAAGTTGGACAATATTGTTGTCCACCACCAGTTCAATAGGCATTGTATGTTTCATACTTCTTCTAGCCTTAGAATGAAATTTCGTCATCGTTGAAGCTACATACATTGTTTATTGGTTTGGTGGGTTCTTCTTCTTCGCTGGTTCACCGATTGCAGCTTGTTGTTTGGTTCACGATTCGACCTACTCTTCTGCCTTTCATCGTTTCGGAGTAAGTTTCCATGCCATAATTTCATTTTATATTCCTTCTTTGTTGTTCAGTGTTTGCAGTTTGCAAGTAAGAATGTTTTCTTATTTATACTGGCATGCTCGTCATATGTTTTTGGTTCCTTCTGTGCTTCGGCTGTAGTTTGGTAATTGTTGGAGATACATATTTTGTTTACTGGTTCGGTGGTTTTTGTTTGTTCGTTGGTTCGTCTTTTGTTGGTTATTGTTGTTTGGCTCAAGTTTACGGGTTTGGGGAACTGGGGTTGTAGTTGAGCCCATTCATGCTTTCTCACTGGTTTGGTGCTTGCTGTTTTCTTTTGTTTATTTCGCATTTGCAGGGTTGGGGTCCTGTGTCGGTAGTTGGAGCTGGTTTTTTTGGGGGGCGCTTTATGGTGTTCAGACCCTGCACCCGTGAGTGGACCTGCGGTTGTGTTGTTTGTCGTGTCTGGCGAAGTCGAGGTCTCGTGCTTGTTCTGTAGTGAAATTTTGTTGATACTTCAATGTTGACATGATATCTGTTGTTTTTTTGTTAAAATAAAACATGTGCAAACCACACTTATTAACCATATGTGGTGGAATGTGCCCATATCACAATACATGTTCTTTATCCTCTACACAGACTGGCGTGACCATGATACAATTTGTCTTGTACTTGAGATATGATATGTACACCAAAGATACTGCAAAATTATATTTCCATGTCTGGAAGCATATCTAGATACTTTTCCATGGAAAACCAAAATCGTTTAGCTATGGCCATGCAATTTCTTAATATTTTGTGGCTTGTAATATATTTTGGGCAAGGAAAAACTTTATATATTTACAACCATGTATGGAGAAAAGAAAAGGTTCATGTTTTTGCCTATATTTTATTCTATTCGTTGATTCTCATTTATTGTATGTACATATTACTTGTTCTCTAGTGCATACCAGCTTTCATTCATGTTCATTGTATTTTATGTGTTCTCACATTTAAACAAATAGAATAGCTGGATAAAACGACGGAGTCTGGATTGCAGCGGTGGAAGAGGAGATACAAAGGTACATGCGTGTACTGTTATTTCATATTCTATTGTTTTGTATTTCATTTATTGTCTGTATATGTGTTCACCTAGTTTATTGTATGTAGATATTGCATACCTTCCTACATAATAAATTATCTTCATTACATGTCTTCCTGCACACTAACTTCCTTAATGTCTATTGTATTTTTCCTACATTGCTACATCTAAACAAATAGAATGGCTAGAGAGGACGATGGACTCTTTGACATGAATGTAGACGAGGAGTTGCAGAGGTGCATATCTGTACTCTTATTTCATATTCCAGTGTTGAGTATTTCATTTATTGTCTGAGTATTTGTTGTACTTGTTCTACTGCTTTACACCTTTTTTGTTGTATGTATATACTACGTATCTTTCTGCTTATTCTCATGTGAATCATATTCTGTTTTTTGTTACATTGAAATAAATAGAACTGTATTTCTTTATTTTACATGTCTTTCTTCATACTAACTTGTCTTCATGTCCATTTTATATTTGGCGTTGCTACCTTGGAAGAAACAGAATTGTTGGACAGGAAGATGAATTCTTCTATGAAACAACAGAGGGGTCTATCGTACAACCTTCGAAAATGTATACCAACTGTGATAGTAAATTAAATATACAAAGTGATTGGGGGCATATAATATTAGACTAGAAAATGATGATTTGGAAACAATGGGCCTTTGTGCCCTCCCCATTTATACTTTTTCCATTTTCTATTATCCCTTTTTCTTTCTAATTTCTCTGCTTAGTCGTCTTTCCGAAAATGCCTTGGTGCATGGGTTGGCGGACTCATGGGTTCACATTTATGTTCATGCTTCTACCTTATTCCATACTTACCCACTTTGTCGATTGTGCCTTTGGCTTCCGAGGTTCTGTGATATACAAATTGGTCATCGTGCCCCGCCATCACGCTCTATTTACCGTTACACATTTTTTCAGTCAAAAAGTCTGAGGCATACAATTTGACCATCGGGTCCTCATGTTTTCTGAGTATCCCTTGACACCCTATTTCGTATTCCATCTACTTCCACCCTGCATGTGACATTAAGAACAATTATGGACAATATACAATGCATATGATTGTTTAGTCCTTCTGATGTTCATCTACACATGCTTGCATCAAAAAAAGTTGGACTAGTGACATGTCCATGAGGAGTGAGTCATCTTAGACATCAACAGACTGACAAGGCCAAAGGTAAAGATGCATACATTATTTTCCTAGTATGTTTACCAAAAAAATATCCTCAACTATTTATTCATCTATGGCATGGTGAATATGTTGATGCCATCTACAATACATACTTTGCAGTTCACAAGAAGTGTCAACAAGTACAAGAGAGACGCCGAACATAGCTCAAGTTCCACAGACTAAGAGGTCTAGTTGCAAAACTCTGGCTCCATAGTTCATCCCTACATGTAAATTTATGCCAGTAAAAAAAGAAAACAAAAAAAAAATGCACACTACCATTCACTTTACTTTTCCTGTTCAAAAATTGTCACCAGGTCTAAACTTGTAACACCCAAAATACTCATTAGAGGGCTTGAATAGCCGTCGAACTGGACATCACATAAAATGACTCCCTTGTCTTTGAATTGGGCCTAAATCACATTTCTAAGTTGTCTCGGATGTCAATGATCGGGAACATTACACAGAAGGCACCTTAAACCCCACGTTTTCGACGACAAAGAGAAATTAACACTTAACAAAGTATGGAATGTTGAATAACCAACCAATGCAGGTAGGCCATATATAGAAGAGAAAAGCTATTCAAAAAGTTGGGATAGATCTAGTTGGCAGCACCAATGAAGTCCAAGACCCGAAATTGATATTCAACTTGTTGTTTTTTACGAATCAAGCATTTGATCGTCAAGTTGAAATCTATAAAAGACTGTCCACAAGCTTCATTATTGTACATATTTGTGTCTTTTTTTGTCGGTGGCAGGCCAAATTGCAATCATTGTGGCAAATAATCTCAGTTGTATTTTGTAACCTAGCTTATTTGAATATAGAATATTTGCGGGTTTTTTTTTATGGTGTTTTCCAATATCTGGTATTGTTTTTTATTTTATTTTGTACCTTTTTTTTGGTGTGTCATTAAACATGGACGACAAGATTTTCTTTCTGCTCAACACTTCGATTTAAATAAAGGCTACTCTATTCGTTCCTTACATTTTGCATGGAAGAATAATTTGTCATAGGCTATACTTATGTGGCGCCCGCCCTATACTTAACGAAATAAATGGGAGGACCCATCTTGCTTTCGTTCTTTGGGGTCCCGTAAATAAAATGAATTAATGACTATTACAACAAGGCAACTCAAGTGTTGACTTCATGTTCCTGTTCAATATTTTGCATATATTGCAGCTTCTTCTATTTGATAATATCCTTGCATATATATATATATATATATATTCTTTCTATTGCTTATTAGTTTCAACGAAATTTGCGAACCGAACAACATCATGCAAATTGGAAGATGACTTACATTTGAACCAGAAATAATCTATTAATATATATTAATATGAATACTATTGGAATAAATATAAAAACTTTCTCTTGGCCAATACTTAGCTAATTATCTGGCCACCGGGTCTGGGGTTTGCGGTATTGTCGTTTATAGCACCTACTTGAACAAGGGAAACAAAATAGATCCATTATGCATGTTGGCATGATAGACAAGGAGGCCATGATGATAGTCACACTGACTATTCCTACACAACTTGTCCAGAAACATGCAGAAAAGATATTGCCAGGTAATGGGATACCCATTACAAATTTTAATATATTGCCCAAAACAGTATATTACCATTGTGATTGTGATAGGATTATTTTGCTCAACGAAACAAGTATTGTGGAAAAAATTCCCACTATTTGTTCAGAATATCATTTCAACCCGGACACAACTATCAGCCAACTTGCACAGAGCAATGAAATTTACTCAATCGGAACCATTGGCGCAGTTGTCACACTGGCGAGAAAACTTGGCTCATATTACATTCTCCATATAAAAGATGGAGAGTCAGACAACGGCAAGGCAATGGTACCATTCTCCATATCTAGTTTTGTCCTTTACTTTCGCATGTCCATGTATATTGGTTAAGTTACACAAATATTGCATTGTTCCATGTTGCAGCTGCAATTGTTCGATTCCTATTCAAATTTGTTTTCGTCAATGGAACAACAATTGCATAAAGGGAAATTTCCACTTATTCTCTTCAAAAATATAACAAAGAAAAGGGATGTTAGAGAAAGGATTTTTCGCACAACCCAAGCAACATTTGTAACAAAATTGCAAGAAGACATAGTACAGGATCTGAAAAAACTAACTAGCTCTACAACTATTTTGCATATACATCTACAGATTCATCCTCACTTTTCTCATACAAATAGCCTTCACCAAATTTCTGCGGTTTTTTTATTTTTTTAAGGGGTGCAGTTGTATATTATATTGTTCAATATATTAATTCCTATGCTCATGTTTCTAGGTTGAAGGTGTTTTGGTTGCAGTGAATGCATACTCGACCCCATTTGAGCCTGTATGTGTGAAATGCAACTCTCCTGCTTCTGCTTCTGCTTTTATAAGTGTTGATACGATTGATTGTCTACGATGCAGTAAAAAATGTCCATACATATATATAAATTGCCTCAATGCTGCCATCTGAACCGTGGGAAACACAACCGTGCATTGTACAATTAGACAACCTTTGTTACAAGATGTGCTTCCTGGGTTAACAAAATTGTCATATGAAGCATACCTACATAAAAAGGCAAGTAGTGTCTACATGATGCGTGACTTTTAGATACATAGCAAATTTACCTTAAATGAGGACAATGAAATATTGCATATCGACTGCCAAAAAAAAATCAAGCTTTGGCAAGAAATGAAAATATCTCATGTATCTATGTAATATTTATTCAACACCCAGATGAATGTTCGTCGGACTCAAGTACTTGAGAATCTAATTACAAATAAAATCGATGTTGTTATTTTGATGTTTTCTTTCATCTTCGAGTAAGAATTTTGCATATATGTTTCGGTGTGCAAATAAAAAAAAAATGGTAGTTGGTTGTGGCTTTGATGGAGGAGCCTGCATTGTACAATTAGACAACCTTTGTTACAAGATGTGCTTGTTGGGTTAGCAGAATTGTCATATGAAGAATACCTACATAAAAAGGCAAGCAATGTCTAGATGTTGTGCAACTTTTAGATACATAGCAAATTTACCTTAAATGAGGACAATGCAATATTGCATATCGGCTGAAAAAAAT
The DNA here is from genome assembly GCA_032191745.1 of Picea mariana. Classification (NCBI taxonomy): domain Eukaryota; kingdom Viridiplantae; phylum Streptophyta; class Pinopsida; order Pinales; family Pinaceae; genus Picea; species Picea mariana. The sequence continues at coordinate 17,198 of JASDQU010504527.1, read as the reverse complement.
AAAAATAAAAATCATATCAAGCTTTGGCAGGAAACAAAAATATCTCATGTATCTCTGTAATATTTCTTCAACACCTAGATGAATGTTTTTCGGACTCGAGTACTTGAGAATCTAATTACAAATGCAATCGATGTTGTTATTTTGATGTTTTCTTGCATCTCCCAGTAAGAATTTTTCATATTTCTTTCGGTGTGCAAATAAATAAATAAAATGGTAGCTGGTTGTGGCTTTGATGGAGGAGCCTGCATTGTACAATTAGACAACCTCTGTTACAAGATGTGCTTCCTGGGTTAGCAGAATTGTCATATGAAGCATACCTACAGAAAAAGGCAAGCAATTTCTACATGTTGCGCGACTTTCAAATACATAGCAAATTTACCTTAAATGAGGACAATGCAATATTGTATATCGGCTGAAAAAAAAATCATATCAAGCTTTGGTAGGAAACAAAAATATCTCATGTATCTCTGTAATATTTCTTCAACACCCAGATGAATGTTTGTCGAACTCAAGTACTTGAGAATCTAATTACAAATGCAATCGATGTTGTTATTTTGATGTTTTCTTGCATCTCCCAGTAAGAATTTTGCATATTTGTTTCGGTGTGCAAAAAAAAAAAAAATGGTAGTTGGTTGTGGCTTTGATGGAGAAGCCTGCACATTTTTTGGGTGCCCAAGTTGGACAATTATTTTTCAACTATATAGCCATGACATGATTTCTGCATTTTTTTTTTGGGTGCCCGAATAAAATAAAAATTTGTCTCCAACTATACATTTAAGGTATCGTATCTGCATTTTCTTGATGCCCTAATTGAAAAAAAAAAGACTCAACATGGATTGAAACATCAGCTTGAGATTTTCAGATCTCGTTATAGATATTGCACGCACATAAGATTGTTCGGTCCAGAAATGCAAAGCATGAAAACAAACCCCATAAAAAGTATCCAACTATAAATAAGTTGGGCCCGTTCTTTGAACCGTTGAAATAGCTTGCTCATCTGGGCAGAATCATCAGGAATTTCCAATAATATTGGAAATTTGGCATTGTTAAAATTGGTAGTGATAGACCATGGCACTATCAAAAGAAAATGTCCATATCGATCTTTCTTAATCGTTAAATAGTAATCAACAACTTTCTTGTTCCCCATTTTGAGATCCGATTATCTCTAGTGTGCAGTGGCGAAGCTCCATTGGTTTTGTGTTGTCTTCTGTTTGGAATAATTTTGTTCATATCCCATGGCCCCGGTTATTTTCTCATGGGAACATATACCAGATGTAAGAGAAAACCAATGCCACGATGCAATTTTTTTTATATATCAAATTGTTTAATGCAAAGGTCGATGCGTGTTGCTCTAGGGAACCTTGTTGGATCTTGCTTCCAGCCTCTTTGGTGTTTACTTGGTTCTTGGTTGTATGCTTCATTCTGGAAAATTAATAATACATTCAGTATCTTCATAGTTTTTCTATGATCGTAAAGACTATAGAGGACATGTTTTTCTTTTTATTATAAGCTCTGTGATGCAAATGTAGTATGTGGCTCGTTTTAGAACTTTTACTTGATCGATGAACTTAGTAAAATTAATCTCCTGGAATGATTTGAAATAAAATAATATATATTGTGCGAAGTCCAATGGAGCTATCATATGAACAAGAGGCCATTAAAATTCAAATTCATCATTGTTATACTTGTTGTGAATATAACAGTACAATAACTTTACTTAGACATCCCAAAATTGATTTTCTTGTAGCTTTTCAAGGCTTCTCTTATACAAGCAGATTCTGGAAACTATAAGCATGGCTCGTTGAATCTATTCCTTGATTGAAGAACCTGTTCACATGTTTAATGCACTTCATAGTTGTTGTTAAAACCATCAATGGGGCTTTTTTAAACCAATTCCCGCTTTTGAAAATTGTCATCCCCTTTCTTTTTTCCCTGTGCTTTTCGTTTTTGGTTAATTACTCGTTTTTAGGAAAATGTCTAGGTGCGGAAGTTGGCAGATTCATGTCTTCAGATTTCCACTTACTTTTATATCACCAACCCAACTGACTGCTTCCCAATTTCATATTGAACAAACTTTTTGGATCGCGGGTTCCCGAATAGGCGGGTTCAACATTGTGTTTCCATTGTTGAGTCACTTGCAAATAACACTCAGACTTCTGTGATCTACAAATTAGCAAACAAATTCCCCTTTACCTTGTTTTTAGCACATTTCCTTGATCGATGAACCTAGAAAAATTAATATCCTGGAATAATTTGAAATAAAAAAATATATACTATGCGAAGTCCAATGGAACTACCATATCAACGAGAGGACATTAAAATTCAAATTCATCATTGTTAATACTTGCAGTGAAGTTGACAGTACAATAACTTTACTTACACATCCCAAAATTGATTTCCTTGTAGCTTTTCGACACTTCTCTTATACAAACAAATCCTGGAAATTATAAGTATGGCTCATTGTATCTATTCCTTGATTGAAGAACCTGTTCACATGTTTAATGCACTTCATAGTTACTGTTAAGACCATCAATGGGGCTTTCTTACACCTATCCCTACTTCTGAAAATTGTCATCCCCCATTTTTTTCCATTTGCTTTCCATTTCTAGTTACTTACTCGTTTTTCGGAAAATTCAAATCTGTCGTTGTTAATACTTGCGGTGAAGCTGACAGTACAATAACTTTACTTACACATCCCAAAATTGATTTCCTTGTAGCTTTTCGATGCTTATGTTATACAAACAGATCCTGGAAACTAAAAGTATGGCTCGTTGTATCTATTCCTTGATTGAAGAACCTGCTCACATGTTTAATGCACTTCATAGTTACTGTTAAGACCATCAATGGGGATTTCTTACACCAATTCTCGCTTCTGAAAATTGCCATCCCATTTCTTTTTTCCCATTTTCTTTCCATTTCTGGTTACTTACTCATTTTTTCGGAAAATGTCTAGGTGCGGGAGTTGGCGGATTCACGTCTTCAGATTTCCACTTACTTTTATATCATGAGCCCAATCGACCGCTTCCCCGTTTCATATTGTACAAACTTTTTGGATCACGGGTTCCCAAATAAGCGGGTTACCGGATAGGCAAGTTCAACATTGCGTTTCCATTGTTTTGTCGCTTGCAAACGACACCCAGACTTCCATGATCTACAAATTAGCAAACAAATTCCCCTTTATCTCATTTTTTATCACTTTTCCTTGATCGATGAACTTAGCAAAATTAATTCCCTGGAATAATTTGAAATAAAAGAATATATACTATGCGAAGTCTAATGGAACTATCATATGAATGAGAGGACATTAAAATTCAAATTTGTCATTGTTATACTTGTGGTGAAGCTAACAATACAAAAACTTTACTTAAACATCCCAAAATTGATTTTCTTGTAACTTTTTGACGCTTTTTTTATACAAACAGATCCTAGAAAATATAAACATCGGTTGTTGTATCTATTCCTTGATTGAAGAACCTATTAACATGTTTAATGCACTTCATAGTTACTATTAAGGCCATCAATGGGGATTTCTTACACCAATTCTCACTTCCAAAAATTTCCATCCTCTTCTTTTTGTCCTCTGCTTTCCCTTTCTAGTTACTTACTCATTTTTCGGAAAATGTCTAGGTGTGGGAGTTGGCGGATTCATGTCTTCAGATTTCCATTGTTACTTTTATATCACCAACCCGACCGACCACTTCCCTGTTTCATATTGAACAAAATTTTTGAATCGTGGGTTTCCGGATAGGTGGGTTGAACATTGTGTTTCCATTGTTCCACCGCTTGCAAACAACACCCAGACTTTCGTGATCTACAAATTAGAAAAAAACATCCCCTTCATCTTGTTTGCTTTCGCTTTATGTTTACTTGGTCCTTTTTCCTAAAGTGGCCTTTTTCCGAAAGTCTCATGCTTTTATATACAACACCTGAAGTTTCGCAATATACAAATTGCTTTCTCAACATTGCGCTTCCACTGTTCCCCTACGTACAAACAACACCCGAAATTCTGTGATATACAAATTGATGGCCGAAATATGTCAGTGTGACATAAAATTTGACCATCGACCCCTCACATCTCCTGGGTATATCTTGTGACCCTTTTTTTTGTAACCTGCCTGACTGCTTTCCATACTTGGGCATTTCTTGGAATTTATTTCATGGATTGGCAAGTGGAAGAAATGTACAATGCTTGGCCTCTCTTCGCCATCCCCGCTACCTTCGTACTTCTTTCCAAATATGCAATTATTAAGATTTAATGCTAGTATTTCATCGTGAAGGAACCGTTAAGATTGTCATTAATGTTTGGAAGGTCGGAGAAGATTTGTCATTAATACGAATTAAACCAAGATTTGCGGAGAAAAGTGTTATCCTTTCCAAGTATTCATTTCAAACATGATGCAATCTCTTTCGTGCGTCAGTCGGTTGGCGCCTTTAAGAAATCTATAACTCTTAATCGCTCTTCATCGTCACCACCACCTTTGCACTTTTTTCAAAATATGAAATTAGTAAGATTTAATGGTAACAATTCATTACGCATGAACCCTGGAGATTTTCATTGATCAATGAAAGGCTCGAGGAGATCTTCCATTGATACACATTAAACCAAGATTTGCAGAGGGTTATTTTATCCCTCCCCAATTTTCATTTCAAACATCGTATGGAGCAAATGAAAATTATCGTTAACTTATGGCAGTAGTTCTATCCAGATACAGTAAACACCTTCGGGCATGATGGCTAGAGATTCCAGTATTCCAGGGCATATTCTTACTACTCATATCCCTCCGCCCAGAAGAAAAAAAGGAGATGGTATGTTGATCCACCGAGAGATATATTTCAAGCCAACGAATTCCAAGGAAACACTGCCTGCTCAGACAACCTACCCAGTTGCATTGGTGGCTGGCGAAGAGTTTGATGCAATGGATTCCAAGATGGAAGAATATGATCTGATGGACGATGATACGACAATGGATGATGGCAATGCAGAGATTGTTCCCACTCCTACACCTAAATTGAAATCAACCATAATGAGCGGTACTTCCCAGCTCGATGATGGTGGTCCTGACAACACCAAAAGAAGGAGTTCCAGAAAAGAAACCAACATTGAACACAATAGCCGCTTTGCAGTTCTAAAGTAGGAATTCCAGAGGTCCAAATTAGTCCATTTTAGGCGAAATTCTTTCACTGTAAAGAAATGATCTGTTGATTCTCCAAGAGATATATTTCAAGCCAAAAAGCTATTCAATTATGGGACCATTGTCCTGTTCTCTAGATATACAATCAACATATTAGGGAATGAGGACCAAAACTCCCACTGGTGCAAGGAATATTCCTACTAGTCATCTCCTTCCACCCATAATGGACTAATTTGGGCCTCTGGAATTGCATGTGCAACTTGTGTCCCTGAAGTTTTCGACCGTGGAGAGGCGGTTTCTTGGGGTGTCCTAACTTTCAGTTGAGGGTTATTCTATTTTCCCTGCAACGTTTTTCGTCTTCTTCCTCATGGGAAGCTTCTGAGAACTATCAATTTTACCACAGGATGATCCATCAAGGAGAAGACTGCAAGGATTTCCTAAAAAAAAAATCATGGTAATCAGTTTTGTATGCATGTTGAAGAGAATATTGATGGCTCCTGCATGTTTTAGATCTTGTGCCTGTGTTTATGATAAATATGTTCAATTTTTTGGCCCAAAGAACTCGGTCCAATTTCTAAGGATATATATATATTGCCCGATGTTCTTTTTTTTTTAATGGATTTACTATTAAAAAAAATTCCTTAGAGTCTTTTTTGTTGCTTCTTTTCTAGATCTAACACCTCTTCTCATTGGCATCGTTCGGTAGTCTCGTAGTTCTTCGATATTGTATTTTATTAGGTAATTTGTTCTAAAATGGAGCATATAACAATTATATGACAATGCACAGTGTCGATCCATCAGGATTTTATGGAAACAAAAAATGAAATTCAAACAGTTTCAAACCAATGTTCAATTCTATTTGTAATGTAGATAGAACATAGCAATACCAAATCACAATGTTGCAGCAAGATCGTCATTCTTGTATCTAGACATGCAATTATTAAGCTTTAATGCTAACAACCAATAATGCAATAAGTTTAATACTTAAGTTAATATGTTACAATCATGGAAGAATGTATCAAGAACACACTTACTCCCACAAGTTGCAATAAAATCTAATCTTCAACAAAGCATTTGTTGACAATTACTAGAAAATGATGGTTTTGCAACAATGGGGCTTGTTTGAAACCAATTCACGCTTACGAAAATTTCCCTCTGCCTTTCTATTTTTCCACTCTTTTATCCCCCGTAGTTTCTCTTTCTTGTTACTTAGTCATTTTTTCCAAAAATGTCTTGTTGCGCGGGTTGGAAGATTCACGTGTTTCGACTGAGCGCTTCCCCTTTGTCTAAATTGCGCTTTCCATTGTTTTGTGACCTGCAAACAACACTCTGGCTTCTGCGATATGAAGATTTACTTCTAGACTCCCACATCATTCCCTCTTCTATGTTATACATTTTTCACAGAAATGTTCCGATATATACAATTTAGCAATCAAAGCCTTACGGCTCCTCGGGAACCTGTCACCCTATTTTGAAGCCCATTCGATCGCTTTCCACACTTTACCATTTCTTAACATCTCTTTGGCGGATCGTTGAGTTCGCGGGTTCAAGAAATTTCAAATTTCTTGTTGTTGTTTTATGTGCCCGCTACCTTCAGATTTCTTTCCAAGTATATGCAATATCTATACAACTTCTCCAACAACATACAAAAAAAATCTTGCCAGGAAATGGAATATCTATTGTAGATTTGACTATACTGGACCTTCTTTTCCCTCTTCTATACCTAACCAAATTGTCGTTTCTTTTCCTCCTCTAATCTCTCTTTCTCATTACTTACTCATTTTTCTGAAAAATGCGACTCCAACCAAACACTAGCCATTCAATGCCTAAGCACTTTTTAGATTGTGAATTCCCAGGCATGCGGGCTCTATATTGCACTTCCATTGCTCTGTGGCCTACAAAAAGCACTTGAACCTCTGTGATATACAAATTTGTTGCTACACTCCCACGTCATACCCTCTTCCGTGATACACAATTTGCACACGAAAGTTCTGAGCCTGCAATTTGATCTTTGGGTCCTCACGTCTCCTGGGGAACTATTGTCACCCCGTTTTGAAGCCCCTGTGTCTGCTTTCCATATTTCACCATTTCTTGGGATCTCTTTCACGCCTCCAATTCCATACTGACCCAAATTTTTTCGCTTGCGGATTCCTGTACATGCGAACTGCACTTCTAGTGTTCCTTGACTTGCAAATAGCCCCCTGCTTCCAAGATATACAAATTGACTTCCGGACTCCTACATCAACCCTCTTCCCTGTTACACAGTATGCACTCAAAAGTTTTGATCAAAACAATTTGACCGTTGGGCCCTCATGTCTCCTTCGAGACCCTTATCAGCCTATTTTGATGCCTGTCCGACCACTTTCCACGACCATTCCTTTAAATCTCTTTCGTGGATCGTCAGGTTGGCGGGTTCAGAAAATTTCCAATTCCTAGTCGTTGTTTTTTGTGCCCACCACCTTCGCACTTCTTTCCAAGTATATGCAATAAGTATATAACTTCTCCAGAAAGATGCAGAAAATATCCTGCTAGGAAATGGAATTTCTATTACAGATGTGAATATATTAGCCCTTCTTTTTCGTCTTCTATACTTAACCAAATTCTCATTTCTCTTTTCCCTGTACTTTATCTTTCTCGTCACTTAGTCATTTTTTCTGAAAATGTCTAGCTATGCGGGTTGGCGGATTTGCGGGTTCATGAATCCTACATCAACCCCTCTTCTGTGTTACACATTATGCACTCAAAATTTCCGATCAATAAAATTTGACCGTCGGGCCCTCATGTCTCCTCGGGAACCCTTGCCAACCTATCTTGGAGTCYGACTTCCRGATTCCTACATCARCCCCTCTTCYRTGYTACACATTATGCACTCAAAATTYCTGATGAATACAATTTGACCATCGGGGCCTCATGTTTCCTCGGGAACCCTTATTATCCTATTTTGAAACCCATCCGACTGCTTTCCATGGCCATTTCTTGCAATCTCTTTCACGGATTGTAGACAATTTCCAATTCCTAGTCACTGTTTCATGTGCCCGCCACCTTCGCACTTCTCTCCAAGTATATGCAATAAGTATATATCTTCTCCAGAAACATGCAGAAAAGATCTTGCCATGAAATGGGATATCTATTACAAATGTAAATATATTATCCCTTTTTTTTTGTCTTCTATACTTAACCAAATATCCGCTTCTCTTTTCCCTGAACTTTATCTTTCTCGTCACTTATTTGTTTTTCCGAAAATGTCTAGCTACACAGATAGGCAGAGTTGCGGGTTCACATTTTCACTCGTTCTTTTATATTGCGACATCGATTGACCACTTCCCCATTCCATACCCAGCCACTTCTCTGACTGTGGATTCCCGAGTAGGTGGGCTCTAGATTGCACTTCTATTGTTCCATGACCTACAAACAATACCTTGACTTCCGCGATATACAAATTTACAACTAGACTCACATCACATTGTCTTCCATATTACAGTCTACCTATCATGCCCTCTTCTGTGGTACACATTTTTCACTGAAAACTTTCGAGACATACAATTTGACCATTGGGTCCTCACGTCTCCTGTGGAACTATTGTCACCCCATTTTGAAGCTCATCCATCCGCTTTCCATACTTTGTCGCGTTGGTGGGTTCAAGAAATATCCAATTCCTAATTGTCGTTTCATGTGCCCGCGCCCTTTGCAATTAGAAATTAGCAATTATATATAAGATCTTATTTCTAGGTATGCAATTAGCAAGCATTAATGCTAAAACAATATTTGAGCAGATCTCCCATTAATAAGCATAAAACCAAAATTTTCGGATGGTTATATTATCCCTTCCAAGTGTTAATTTCAAACATCATGGAATGTCATTTGCATGTTGTTGGGTTGGTCCGTTCATGAAATCTTCAATCCTCGAATCCGAAAATGAGTCCAACCGACCGTTTCCCTATTCCATACTTGGCCAATTTCCTGGAATTCCGCAAATATACAAACTGGTCATTGAATTGCCCCATCATGCTCTCTTCCATTTTACACGTTTTGCAGTCAAAAATTTCGATACATAAAATTTGACCATCGGACACTCACCTGTCCTGAGTATCCCTCATAACCCTATTTTGAATACCGTTCGATCGCTTTTAAGACCTTGCCATTTGTTCCTTGCTCTTCCCCGTCTCCGTGACCTTCGCACTTGTCTATAATAAAAAAATGTTTATATATATATATATATATATATTGTTTCTAAATATGCAATAAGTGACATTTAATTCTAACAACTCATCGTGTAGGAATCGTATAGATTGCCATTGATGGGAGAAAGGCTCGAGGAGATCTCCTATTAATACACATTAAACCAAGATTTGCAGAGGGTTATATTATCCCTTCTGAGTGTTAATTTCAAAATCATGAAATGTCGTTCGCACATCGTCGGCTTGGCACATTCACAAAACCTCCAATTCTTAATTTCTCTTCGTTGTACCCGCCACCTTCATGTTGGTCACTATAATTGCTTAATTAATTTCAAACAACCAAGTGGAACATAAATTATCAACCCAGGGAAGTCTTTTGTTTCAAATATAGCCACGCACTATATATGCTCAATTCCAAAAGCACTTAGTGTTGTAGTAAAGAAAATCATTCTATCTATACTTGCTGGAGTGAACTGAAGCTCTGAATTAAATCACAGGAAAGCAATCTCCCTATTGCAATTCTTTATAATTCAAATTAAGAATCCTGGATTACATTTTAAAATAACATTAAAATGGGAAAGAACAACTGTCTTGCAATCAGAGAATGGGACCCTTACTCTCAAACAGAGACTCAGTACTCACACTCTTTCAGGAAGACAATAATGCAGAAACAATAAACTCTATCTGACAGAGAACAAAGCACTTAGTTCCTTTCTGTCTAAGAAGGAGCCTTGGGCCTTACTTCTGTTTAGCACACTTGGGAGATTGAAGTCTACAGAGA
>JASDQU010504526.1:36337-51008 GCA_032191745.1 Picea mariana | reverse complement strand
AATTCCTTAACCGGAAATAGAAAACCATCGGCAAAAACCATGTGCCGAAAACCACCTAATATCATGTGGTCCCGGAAATATGTCGTCCCGGAAATATGTCGGCCCGACGATAATATGTCGGCCTGAAACCGGCGAAAATATGTCGGCCCAAAAAAAATTTAGTGTCAAAGAATATAACATATACCCAACACGGAAGACAACTTGGGATCATCCATGTCCTGATGAACCTTGGAAAAGGTTTAATATGACTATTATCAGTTCAAAAGGTCAACATTTCCATCTCCCATTTCAACATTGGGTGAACTCTTCCTTCTTGTAGGTGATATTTAGGCCACACTTTACACATGTTCTAAGGAAATGCATAGTCATGTTATTCAAATATTTAGTGATGATGCTACAACATTCAAGGAGTTTCCTACTGCTCAAAATATGAAGATCACTCTGCAAATAAGATATGAGAATGTGCTTGTTGACAACTCTCGACAAAAGCAGTTGGAGATGTTTTTGGGCATGCAAATTTACAAGTATCTTCCTTCAGTATCAGATAAGCCTTCACAAGTTCTATCTTGGCATCCAGTGAGATTCCTTAAGCATGTGCCAACCATGTTTACAAGCCTTTGTATCGGAAGTGATATTCTTAGTTTCAAAAGCAGACATCTTATATGGGTTTTGTAACGATCCTCCTGACCATCCTGAGGCCGGGGTACGCCACTCCAAAGCAACCACTCATGCTCTGACGCCAGTTGGTAACATTCCTAGCCATAAGGCCGAGAACATGCTACTCTAGGGAACACTTTCATTCCCATACTACGGAACATATAGTAGCATACCCAGTAGTCAACTAAGAAATGCCACCTAAATTTACTCTTTAGACCGCATGCAACTAAAACATATACATACAACACGCTCGTGGAAGCTTTACATATAAACATACACAACAATTACTTTATGTAACATACTACTTTTATATTAAAATAATAGTAATTACCGATATGCATCATTTACAAGAAATTACCCATGAGCACACAAGCATTCATAGTCACATATATGATAAAATCGTAACATGGGCATGCAAATAACAAAAAGCATATACATATTTCATAAAATTGGTACTTATCTTAGAAAGACTGTCACCAACTGCTTATAGACCATCCACAAACCTCCTAGCCATAGATTACATTGTTCATCACTCTCAATAGTGAATCACCCCCGAGCTGGGACTGAACTCCACCCAGGGTAAAGGGATTCTTATCCAGGCTAAGGGTCATGGAAAACAGGAAAGACTCTGTCTCAGGTGCTCATTCAACTAACAACCTACATCCTCTCATTCCCCACATGCCTGTCCCACCCAAGGAAGTGTGCCCCTTCTCTGCTCAATAGTCCCTCGGCTGCCCCACTTCCCTTCCAGGGCTTCAACAATAGACCGGACCAAAAGTCTCAGAGTGTTGCAGCTACAGTTTAGCACCAACAGAAATCAATCCCCAATAATTCTCTCGCCCAGAGAACTGCTCACGGGCCTGACAAGATTCTTCTTCAATCCTTCTCCAAGCTAACCAGGTACACCAACCAAAAGTGACGGGGAAACAGGTTTCAGAAAGGTGGAATAATTGTCTCAAGGATAATGGAATGTATGAGTGAAAATGGTCATGGAGTCATTGACTGTATAACTAAGTGTGTTTTTGGGATCACTATGAACTCTCTGTCAAACGATGGTCCGCCTGATGGTTTTCTTTCCCTCCCCCCCCCTTATGTTCATAAGCTATTTCCCCANAATAGCTTATGAACATAAGCTATTTCCCCATGAGAGAGAGAGACCCTCAACTAAGTTTCCCCATGATATGATGCATGTCCCCAACTTGACACTTGTCATATTGGAAGTTACTTTTGTCCACTTGTCCCCAACTTTGGAACTTAGGATAAAATTATCCATACTTTATGTTTTAGGAAATATTAATATAATATTCCTTGACTATTGGCCCTCCCTTTCCCTAACTGGTGAAGTTCAGTCCCCCATATCTTTATCGTGGTCGGTCTATGCGAAGTGATGTATTTTATATCAATCATGAGTTCATGTACAAAGTAGGTGCATTGACCCTTTAACATCTAGGCGTGTTGGCCTAATTCCAAGACATAAGCATTCTGGCTTATAATACTGGCTCACCGGCCTATAATGCATATTATATACACAGAGGTTCGGTGACCTTAATATTGCGTGCACTTAGTTACTGCGCGATGTATTCTTTGTCTTTAAGGTTGCACACAAATTAGTTACTGTGCACGGTATTCTGAAATGTGTACATTACATCCCTTTACTGCGTGGTATATGCGTGCACCATGCCATGAAATGTGTATTACAAAATGATGTCTAAACAACTCACTAGCTTAAATATACTTGAGTTATATTTACATTTGGGTTCGGCCGAGGGATATTACAATCCCCTCCCCTTATTTATGCACTGTCCTCAGTGCATCATGTACCCATATACAACAAAATTCTCAAAATTCTTCAAAAAGATGCGTGTATTCTATCCGCATTGCATCCCCATGCTCCCAAGTAGCGTCTTCAGGTCCATACCAGGTCCATTGGAACTTTACAAGCCCTATGGATCGATTCTGGAGTTGTTTGATTTTTCAATCCATGATGCGCACCAGATGCACTTGGAAAGTGCCTTCTTGCTCCGCCTGGATAACATTCCAATCAATAACATGATTAACATTGGTTATATATTTCTTTAGCAATGATACATGGAAGACATTATGAATAGACATAGATGCAGGCAATGCAATCATATAAGAAACTAGACCAATCCTCTCTAGGATTTCAAATGGTCCACAAAATCTGGCTGCTAACTTGGCACATCTTCCCAGCTTTAGGGAGCTTCTGTTAGCTTTCACTTTCAGGAAAACATGATCACCCGCTTTGAATTCTCTGTGGATTCTATTTTTATCAGCATAACTTTTCTGTCTGTCTTGGGCAGCTTTCAAATTCTGCTTAATTTTTAACATTTGGTCCTCCATCTCCTTGAGCAACTCTGGCCCAATTACCGTTCTATCAACGGGGTTATCCCAGCTTACTGGAGTATTTCACCTTCTGTCGTAAAGTGCTTCAAATGGGATCATTTTCAATGATACCTGATACCCATTGTTATAAGCGAATTCTACTAAATGTAAGTAGTCTTCCCATTTTGATGGTTTGTCCATCACATACATTCTCAACATATCTTCTATCACCCTGTTCACTCTTTTTGTCTGTCCATCAGACTCAGGATGGTAAGTTGTACTAAAGTTCAGATTCGTTCTGCATCCTTTGAACAATCCTTTCCAGAAATTCGAGGTGAATTTCGGGTATCTGTCAGACAATCATTTTAGGAATTCTGTGCAATCGTGTGACTTCCTTCATGAAAATATCAACAACATCTACTGCTTTGTGAGTAGTTTTTAGTGGAATAAAATGGGCATATTTTGTAAGATTTTTCACCACTACCATAATCGAATCATGTAGCTTGCCTGTTCTGGGCAATCTCATAATAAAATCCATTGTCACCACTTCCCACTTCCATTCAGGAATGGGAAAAGGTTGCAAAAATTCTCCTGGGTGCCTATGCTCTGTTTTAACTTTCTGGCATTCCATACACCTAGCAATGTATTATGAAATTTCTCTCTTCATACCTGGCCAAAAGTATTGGCTCTTGACCGCTGTTACAATTTTCTGATATCCGAGGTGCCCTACATAAGGAGCATTATGCATCTCACGCAAAATTATACGTTTCAAGTCCTGGACATTTGGTACAAAAATTCTATTCTTGTGCAACAGTATTCCATCTACTCCCAACTTATAAATATCCATCTTCTGTGGTGTCTTACCTTGTTGTAGTTTTGCTATCAATTCTCTGTACTACAGATCTGTATTTGTAGCCTCCATAATTTTTCTTTTAACATCAGTCTGATACATGCTGATGGTTGTAGCATGAATCTCATGCACCCTCCTGTTGAGTGCATCAACCACTTTATTTTCTTTCCCTTTGATATGCTTTATATCAAAGTTATATTCGCTTAGAAATTCTAACCATCCGCTTTGTCTAGCATTTCGATTTGGCTGGTCAAATAAATATTTCAAACCATTGTGTTTTGTTCTTAAATTAAACCTCTTTCCCATGAGGTAGTGTCTCCATTTCCTCAGGGCATGCACTATGGCTGCCAACTCCAAATCATGAGTGGCATAGTTTCTTTCATGCTCCTTCAACTTCCTTGATTCATAACGTATCACAAATCCATCTTGACTGAGGACTCCACCCAGTCCTTCATTACATGCATCTGTGCATACAATGAAATCCTCATTTGGGTCTGCGATCCTTAGTATTGGAGCACTTGTCAATAATTGTTTCAAATGTTGGAAACTCCTTTCACAGTCCGTCGTCCACTGAAACTTCATACCTTTCCTTTGCAGGGAAGTGATTGGGTGTGCTATCTTCGAGAATCCTCCAATGAATCTCCTGTAGTATCCTACAAGGCCCATGAAAGATCTCACCTCTGTCACATTCTTTCATGATGACCATTCTCTAATGGCTTCTACCTTCTCAGGGTCCACTTCTATCCCATCTTTTGAGATGATATGCCCCAAGTAATGAATTTGTTTCTGATAAAATGAGCACTTACTCAATTTGGCATACAACTGATGTTCCCTTAATACTTGCAAAACCATCCTCAAATGATGTTCACGCTCTTCCTCTGACTTGGAATATATAAGAATGTCACCCAAAAAGACAATGACAAACTTGTCCAAATACTCTCGGAAAACACAATTCATTAAGCACATGAAAACAACTGGTGCATTTGACAATCCAAATGGTACCACTGTGAAATCATAATGACCATACCTTGTCCTGAAGGAAGTCTTGCTAGTATCTTCTTCTTTAATTCTTACCTGATGGTATCCTGATCTGAGATCTATCTTTGAAAATATCCTTGCATCCTTCAATTGATCGAAGAGGTCATCAATCCTTGGTAGAGGATATTTGTTCTTAACAGTCACTTTATTCAATTGTTTGAAGTCAATGCACAATATTAACATTCCATCTTTCTTTTTCACAAACAAAAATGGGGCACCCCAAGGTGATACACTTGGGCGTATATACGCCTTCTTCAGAATTTCTTCAAGTTGCATTTGCAACTCCTTCAATTCTGGTGTACTCATCCTGTAAGGAGTCTTTGATACTGGTGCTACTCCAGGGATCAAATCTATAGACAAATCAATGTCTCTCCTTGGGGGTAGTCTTGGTACTTCCTTGAATACATATTCACACTCTTTCAGGACTAGATAATCCTCCAAATTTGACACCTTGTCTTTAGGTGTCTCCACCATATGAGCTACAAAGATTTGACATCCTCTTCTATAACATTTCTTCAGTTGTAATGCTGAAATTTATCTAACGGTTATTGCCCTGGGAATTCTCTGCACTTTCCTTTGGTTCCCTTCTTCATCCAAGCAATTGAATTCTTTTTTATGACAATCCAATAGAGCATGATGTAGGTCTAACCAATCCATCCCAATTAAAAAGTCATAGGAACCTAAGGGTAAGATGTTCAAATATTCCCTAGTATTTAGTCCATTCATGTCTATGAGGCAAGACTTAACCATCTCATTAACTTTTCTCCTGGCTCCTGTAGCTAGTTGCACCAACCAGTATTTCCCATGCTTGTTTCTTGGTAATTGCAAACTTTCCACCATCTTAGGGTCTATATAACTATGGCTAGGTCCTGAATCAATTAAAATAGCAAGGGTTTGGTTGTTGATCATACCTTCCACTTCAATCATGTGGGATTGATACTCTGCTTGCTTGTTTTTCGGGGCTGCATAGATCCTTTTCACATTTCTGCCCATGTCCTCTACTGTCTCAGCTCATTGTACATTGTGAACAATCCTACCTTTTTCGCCTATGTGAGGACAATCTATGAACCTATGGTCTCCTTTACAACCCCAACATTGCATAGGTGGTTGTCTTGGCCCTTGACTCCCTATGTCAATCACTCTAGTTTCCTTATGTGTTTGCTGCCATTGTGGATTATTTCTGAAGAATGGTGGCTTAGATACCTTCTTCCTCTGATCCATCTTGAATTTTTTATTGTCTTCCCTAGCCTTTTGGAAAACTGGCCTTGCTTTCAACTGGTCATATAAGCATTTATCTCTTCTTATGGTCTCTTCTAATGTCTTGGGATCATCATACTGTATTTTTTCACTAATGAATGATGGCAATCCACTTAAGTACCGTTGAATCTTGATTGTCTCATCCTTAATGAAAGAGACATACTTCAACAGTTCCAGAAACCTTCTCTCATATTCATCTATGGTTGTACTTCCAAGCTTGAGTTCAAAGAACTCTTTTATTTTCTTGTCATAGTATCTCTTGGTCAAGTACTTCTTCTCAAAATACTTGTTGAATTCTCTCCAAGTAACACTTTTCTCTACAATGTTCTTTACCTGCACAAGTTGATCCCACCACATGGAGGCCTTTCCTTTAAGTTGATAGATATCGATTCTACCTTCATCATAAGAAGAATAATTATGTTATTGAAAATACTTCCTCATGCCTAGAAACCATGTTTCGGCATCTTCCTCCTTCATGTGCTCACCATCAAATGTAGGAGGTTTGATTTTGTTCATTTCTTCTCGCATCTCATCCACCCCAGATATCTTATACCTTTTGACATGGGATAGAATTGAGTTGTTTCCTGCACTCTTATGGGAATGCCTATGGGGATAATGGTGATGTCTACTAGCACTTTTTACTTCTCTCTTCTCCTATGAAGATTTGTGACTCTCAGATCTACTTGAGTCACTCTCCTTAGCCAATTTCTTCTCTATTATGTTCAAACCTTCCAATAGCTTCATGTTGAAGTCATCCTGCTGGTCTTTGTCTTTCATAAGCCTTTCATTATCATCTTTATGGATTTGGACATCCTTTTGCAAATTCTTAATGGTCTCAGCCATATTCATATCTTCATTCCTTTCTTCTCCATGTCTGTTGGAGTTCATTCCTTCCATGCCCAAATGGACATCCATCCCTCTACTCTTCTCTGGATGACTGTAATTATCCTGTGCCTCTTCCATTCCTACGGACTCTGCACTGGTCTGTCCTAACCGAGTTGTTGTTAATTCTGCAAAACGTGCAACCATCGAAACTAATCAGATTAACAAATTAGCAATTCATGAGAATATGCACCATTTCGATTCAACATACACATCAGCATTATCACTCCTGGTTTCCTGGTGTTATGACCATGACAATTCTAGATACGACCCAAGTCTCGAGAATGCTAACGCACAGTGCCTTTCGAGATACACTTGCGCAAGAAGGTGGTTTTGTCGAAACCACTTTCGCCAGGACGTGGTGTTACGTGTCTCAATCATGTCAAATCCACCACTCATGGAGTAGGCGACGACTAGTCAGATTGACCTACTCCATTCGTTCGGTACTTCGCAACCATGTGACATCAGCTGAACGCCGCCATGTAACGAACTCAAGAGCTAATCATTCAAAATGTATTGGCCGAGCATGGCAACCCAATGGCCTTTGTACGTAATCTGTCTGCGCTTCATAAATGGAGTTCTATAATTACCACTTCCCAAGTATGAAGATATCTGCATATCCATAACTGTAGTAATATTCAACTGCTCGACTTCTTGCTCTCTGTAAAGACTCATTTTGGTATCCCCAACCTGAGATACATGGACACAGCTAAGTCGAGTGAGACCGGTTATTCGAGAAACATGCTAGGCTTTCATGCGAATAAGGAGGAAAAGGTCCTCGTGCACCTTCTAGAAACTAAGTTCCACACAGAGCCGGTTATAGACTTGCGTTTGGAAGTCAGACTGAATCCCATTATAAAGGATTTAGTCATCAACAGGCTAGCCGCTAACAAGAAAAGGAGTAAGTGGGATAAGAAGGAGGAATCTATGGTCGAAGCGGCCGAAAGTGTTGGAGAAAATCAACCGATCTGGTTAGACTCCTCTTTAAAGGCAAAGATCACTAAGTTGAAGTAAGTCTTCAACTAAGATAAGCATGTCTCAATGAATTTTGAACAGCCGGTAGTAAATTTAAAGAGTACAAGATATGATAGGCTTGTTCTTCAACGACCCTTTTTTACAACAAGCTAATTACTGTCATCACCCTTTTATAATTTTGTGATTAATATGATTATATAAATACAGAAACGGATTTTAGACTGTTTTATTACAATTTCTATCTGGTGATGTTATGACCCTTGTTTTCTTTTATAATAAGTATTTCTTGTAATCTTATATTTTATTTTTATCTGTCTAAATCGGAAGAAATTACAATTCGGAATTCTTTTTAATTAATGCTTCAATGCGGTTATGTGTTTATGTTTCTTTTATTATTATGCAATTTAAACTCAGACTCCTCGCCTTCCAAGCAACTTCACACGCATTAACTTGTCCTATTCATTTATATTATCGTGCATAGAAATATTACAAGGTAAACGCTTCTCCATGCACCTAAATCTACTGTGCGTTTCTTCTTCGTCGTACCGACTACTTACGCGCACTATTATGGCGTTATGCACTAGTATCCACTGCAAACAGTTTTGATACTACGCACCGATATTCCACATTCATTTTCTTCCTATGCATGCACCATGCCAAGTTTAACATACTCCTTCACGCTCAAATATCTGTGCATACTACTGAATACACCGTCGCGAAACAACTTATACTCATACTTATGCACATACCAGCAAAACTCCTTTGCATTAGTAAATACTTGCACAACCCATGTGCACCTTATTATGTGTGTTCTTACCACACAAGACTAATTTCAGCGCGTGCATCTACACATAATAATCTTCTGCGTGGCGCTACAATTTACCACGCACACAGGCACGCCACAGTTTCCCGTGTGGTAACAAATTTATCACCCACGCCAGTACGCCAACCTTTTCCAAGGACATTTTATGACTCTAATTCTAGTCACTTCGAAGTTACTTTTCTGTGAATATTCACTTCGATTGCACTCTTTTGGTCCATCCAAGCTTAGTGTTGAACTGAGGCCCTGGTACCATACTGTAACGATCCCCCCAACCATCCTAAGGTCAGGGTACGCCACTCCAGAGAAACCACTCATGCTCTGACGCTAATCGGTAATATTACCAGCCATAAGACAAGGAAAATTCTACTCTAGGGAACACTTGTGTTCCCATACTGCGGAACATACAGTAGCATACCTAGTAGTTAACTAACCAATGCCACCTAAATTTACTCTTTAGACTGCATGCAACTAAAACATATACATACAACACGCTCACGGAAGCTTTACATCTAAACATACACAACAATTACTTTTTGTAACATATGAATTTTATATTAAAATAACAACAATTAATGATATGCATCATTTACAGGAAATTACCCATGAGCACACAAGCATTCATAGTCACATATATGATAAAACCGTAACATGGGCATGTAAATAACAAACAACATATCCATATTTCATAAAATTTGTACTTATCTTAGAAAGACTGTCACCAACTTCTTACAGACCATCCATGAACCTCCCAGCCATAGATTACACTGTTCATCACTCTCAACAGTGAATCACCCCCGAGCTGGGACTGAACTCCACCCAAGGTAAAGGGATTCCTATCCAGGCTAAGGCTCATGGAAAACAGGAAAGACTCTGTCTCAGGTGCTCACTCAACTAACAACCTACAACCTCTCATTCCTCACATGCATGTCCCACCCAAGGAAGTGTGCCCCTTCTCTGCTCAACAGTCCCTCGGCTACCCCACTTCCCTTCCAGGGCTTCAACAACAAACCGGAGCAGAAGTCTCAAAGTGTTGTAGCTACAGTTTAGCACCAACAGAAATCAATCCCCAACAATTCTCTCACCCAGAGCACTGCTCACGGGCCTGATAACCCGCTTCTTCAATCCCACTCCAAGCTAACCAGGTACACCAACCAAAAGGGACGGGGAAACAGGTTTCGAAAAGGTGGAATGGCTGTCTCAAGGATAACAGAATGTATGAGTGAAAATAGTCATGGAGTCATTGACTGGATAACTGAGTGCGTTTTTGGGATCACTATGAACTCTCTGTCAAACGATGGTCCCCCTGATGGTTTTCTTTCCCTTCCCCCCCTTCTGTTCGTAAGATATTTCCCTGTGTGAGAGAGAGACCCTCATCTAAGTTTCTCCACGATATGAATGCATGTCCCCAACTTGACACTTGTCATATTGGAAGTTACTTTTGTCCACTTGTCCCCAACTTTGGAAATTAGGATAAAATTATCCATACTTTATGTTTTGGGAAATATTAATATAATATTCCTTGACTTTTGGCCCTCCCTTTCCCTAACTGGTGAAGTTCATTCTCCCATCTCTTTATCGTGGTCGGTCTGCACACAGTGATGTATTTTATATTAATCATGAGTTCATGTACAAAGTAGGCACATTGAACCTTTAACATCTAGGTGTGTTGGCCTAATTCCAAGACATAAGCATTCCAGCTTATAATACTGGCTCACTAGCCTATAATGCATATTATATACATAGAGGCTCTCTGACCTTAATATTTCAAGGACTTAGTTACTATGCGTTGTATCCTCTGTCTTTAAGGTTGCGCACACATTAGTTACTGTGCACGGTATTCTGAAATGTGTACATTACATCCCTTTATTGTGCGGTATATGCGCACACCATGCCATGAAAGGTGTATTACAAATGATGTCTAAACAACTCACTAGCTTAAATATACTTGGATTATATTTACATTTGGGTTTGTACGAGGGATATTACAAGTTTCTCCTCCAACTGCAAATATTATGGAGCTTCTCATATATCTTGCAGAGCCTTGACATGTATCCCAACTTCTTCTAACTATATCACATGAGGTAGATGAATCTTCTTCCCCTAGTTCAGTTGAAGTTAGAACATGATGCAACTTTGATGGACTACAACCTGTTGTTGAGGGAGCAACAATACCTCAATGTGCAAATGGGACAAAAATGATAATTCCATTGCCTGGTGTAATGATTTTTCCATGGCAGTATGATTATGAAGATCCCTGAAGAACAGACAGATAGAAGGAATCAAATTTTTGCAGTTTTGGAAATAATTTCGAATACCTGCAGTTTCGACATCTTAGCCAGGTTTCAAAAGGCATTGTTAGCTGCCAAAATCTACACTTTAGGCAGCTAACCCTACTCCATTTCATGCTTGTAAGCTGTCGAAAGCGCAGAATAAGCAGAATGCTCATCTTTTTTCTCAGGTCAAATATTTTTGTTTCCAGATCATATGGGGAAGGTTCTAAATGAAAGATAATAATTAAAAGGATAAAGATCATCATCCCTTTCCAGTTTTTGAGGCAGATGCTAAGGCAAACAGGTTAATTTGCCTTTCTATTTTTGGTCAAAAGTGCTCAGCTGTCAAAGAAGGAATTTGAAGTGCCTTGTCATCACCTTGAAGGCTATTGAATCTGTCGAAGAATACTGAATACTAGGATAAGGGCTTGATCCCTTATGATAGGACTTGGTCCTATTATTAATAACTATTTTTATTTTATTCTACTTTTATCATTTTAGATCCATTTTCATAGGATCTTGAACTTTATTGTAAAATTTATAAATCTTATGACTTCTAAGGAAGAAGCGTTCGACTTTGGAGACTCTTTCATACATTCTACTTTCAAGATTCTCATTTTCATATCAATAATACAAACTTCTTTTGCCATTACTTGTTCATATTTTCATCTTCTTATCTGTTCTATATTTGCACTTGAATATTAAATTCATGTTGTTCATGTTTGTCTAATGCCTGATAACTATCATCCTATCATTGCATTGATAAGTTATAATTGCAAATACTCTTTACTTGTTGAAATTAGCCACTCATATATACCTTTATGTGTGATTCTGCTGGTATGATAAGGATTCTCCACACATCTATTTATTTACAAACTCTCTGAATAGTAGTAGTTAAAAGCCTTTTTCATCTGAGTGTGTTTATGCATGTCTTGAGTGAGTGAGGTTTGATTTAGTCATCCAACTTGATCCATTTGAGTAAATCATTGAGATATTAGTTAAGTTACCAGGCTTCTTCGATCTACAACCTAGAAGGACTCTTGGAGTGATAACAAATGCGAGGGAAAATATGAGTATGATGACTCCCTCTGCATAACATACATGCAAAATTGACTTTATTTTTCTTCTTCCCAACGATATCTTGACTAGTTGATGGGAGGTCATCAACATGTTTTTCAAAGGTTGAAGACATGGGATGAAGAGGGAGTGTAGACCATGATTTTATAAACTTGGATAGACTAGGGAAATACTTAAGAAGATGGCCACCCTTACAAAGTCTACAAGGTACTTGGGATTATGGGTCATTTGGGGGATCTTGGCATCATCAACTCTCCCAGAATGATTATTAGTAACTGGTGGTTTTCCAACATGTCCAACAATTCTTAGAGGTTTGGACCTTTTCTTATTTTTATTCTTCTAATCTTTCATTTCTTATTCTTCTTATCCACTGTGTTATTAGCTTCAAATATTTCACTAGGCAAAGAAGATGAAATGAAAGAAAACCTCTCAAGTGAAGAAGGTGAAGAAGATATTACTGGTGAATAAGGAGAAGGATCAACATTAGGTTGATTCTCTTGGAGGAAGAGCTTACAACCGAAGAAATAGCTGCATTCAGGATTACCTGAGTGGAAAACAACCATACCGATAATCCAATTGTGAGACTTGGAAGGCTCAAAGTAGGGATGTAAGAAGGACCAATGTTTCTGTAAGAAGGAGAAACAAAAGGTTCCCTCGAAGTATGGGTTGCTTCATTGGTAATTCTGAGAACTGACGCCATTAAACACAGATCCAATCTAGAGTATGCTAGCGAAAATAAACAACATGCACACTAAAAATCTAGGAAGCAAGCAAACAAACAAATCCTTCTCACAATGAATGCACTAGTTGGTGATGAAATCCAACGTCGTGAGAACAATGTAAGAAGGGGCTAAGATAGAGAGGGTGGAAAAGTTACCTTGATGACCTTCTTAACAGACTTACACCCTGGTGCAAGCTCCCACACATAATTGTGGGTATACCCTCCAAGGAGCCCTAGTGAGTTTGTCCAACGTCGATTCCAGGTACCATGAAGACTTGCCCCTCCACAGTCACCTTGTGTGAAGACCCTAAATATATAGGCTACTAAGGTTACCAATTACGACAATGATGCCTGGGGAAGTAGTCAACAGTCCGATATATTCATAAGGGCAGGGTATTAGAGCCTAAAATATCCTCGAGAAGGTCCACATAGGATTTTCTTCTCAAGTGACCCCCAATAATACACACACATTCACTACACTAGGGCCAACAGAGTTACTCATCCTGCTTTGTTGGTCCTAGTGTAGTGNGTTGGCCCTAATGTGACCTCGTGATTGACCTTTGTGTTAGAAGGGATTTCTAGGAAAAAATGTATCAAGTGGATTTAACTCTCCCTATCACAAGATACTATTGTGTGTTTTGATGCTTTGGAGAGTATTCCTCACAACCTATTCCAAAGCCCTACACCCTAAGCCAATGTAGGCTTGCTACCAGAAAATATTAAAATGTCTAATCAATTTTTATAAGTGATTTATTTTAAGGTTTTTTTTTAATCAAGAGGAAAATGGCGTGAACTAAATGATGTTTTGACCAACTCTGAAAAATGAAAAGAAATGAGAATGCAAATATTTCACTTGGAGGAAATCTATATTACGAGAAGGAGAAAATGTTTATCATTCCCATATGCACATTGTCCCAAAATTTTATTAAATTCATCAATATCAACATCTTCAAGAAATGAGCCAGAGAGACTATACACCTATACATGATTCTTGGACCCCCCCAACCATGAGGGGTAATTGTTTTTAAGAATTCAAGACAAAAAATTCCAAAAACCATGCGATTTCTCTACTTCGAATGCAAAGATGCCCCCAATCTAATGCAAAGCAATAAATTAAAAAATTTTGTTTCAAAGATAGCTAAAAGCAATAGAAAATCTCTTTAAAAACAAAGCAACCCAAATCAATTTTTTCTTTTAACACGAATTATTCAATAAAACAAAAACAAGTTCTTCCAATAAATAATTATAAAGAAAAACAATGCTTTGTAACGTAAAGGAACTCAAAGGAAGATATCAAATCTTTCAAAAGCACGCAAGATAAAACAAAGAAAAGAAGGATAAAAGAAGATTCAAATACTGTCAAATAGACTGTAATCAGACTATAATCAAACCCAAAAATTCACCCCAAAACCATATATAAGATCTGGGTAAAGAGAAAGTCTGTCACTCAAACATTTTCTACAGGAATCGTTGTAGGGAGCAAAAGGACATAGTGCGACGATCAAGGATCGTCGCAGGCAGTGAGAAATACACGGTGTGACGTCATTGCACTGGTTTCCACAGGCAGGGTGCGATGATGACTGAAAATAAAGGAAAAATGAATAGAGGACAATATTTCCAAATGAATTTACAAGACCAGAGAGTCAACATGGGTCACCCAATGCATCATATAATGAAAAAAAAATCAAAAGCAGGTAAGCCAAAAGAAAAAAAAGGAAACAAAAGACAAAAGAGGATGATCCCCGATATGGTCGCCAATTTTGTTATCAGACAAATTC
>JASDQU010504526.1:17860-36287 GCA_032191745.1 Picea mariana | reverse complement strand
AAATTTAAAAGAAAAAGGGGGAATGAATGGTTTTATTTTTGGATAATTTTAAAATATTAATTTAAGGATAAAAAGGGGAAAAGGGGGTTAAATTCCACAATTTCCATTTTGACCTCTAATAAAAGGGGAAAGAGGAAAAATAAAAAAAGAGGAAACTAGGGAAAGGAGGTGACATAAAAAGGAAAAAGGGGAACTTAAGGGGAAAAGCAGGAAGTCAACTTAGTAAGGAATCCACATTTAAGAGCTTTCTAATTTTAAACTGATTTAGCAATTTCATAATAGGGAAAGCCTTTAAAACCTGTAAGGGAATCTAGGGACACCTAGAAGTGATTCTAGGAGTAACTCTAGGTGGGTGAGGGAAATAAAGATATTTTCTTAAATAAAGAAGTTAATTAATGGAGGAATGTAGGGAATGAGGGACACTTGTATGAACAAGAAATTTTAGAATTTTTTTTAAAAAAAACTTTAATTAAATAAGATTTTAGGAAAGAAAGGAGGTTCCAAACTCTATAAAAGAAAGGGAGGAGAAGGAAGAAGGATCATATTCTATTTGCGTAACATTACGCTGCAGAAATGTCGACTTGACTGATTTACTTATGGGGAGTTGGGATACCCAGCTCAGAGAGGAGTGGTAGCTCGGCCTTGCGAGGCAAGCTGGGAGCTAGATGAAACCTTTGGATAGTGTGTGTGGCCCCTTTGTGGCTCGGGGGGCTAAGGGGGAAGAAGAGTACCCCTAGCATTGGCTGGGATGTACCAGTGTAGTCTCGACGGTCGGTGAGTGGGAGTTGCACGGAGCACGCAGACGACTCAGAGAAGGAAAATAGGCAACGGTACGCTTTTTCAGTTGAATGATAGAATGTTGTAGGATGTATGATTTAGATCTGCATGTGTATTGAGTAGGTAAACTGATTGTCTAGTTTCATGACTGAAATTTTCTAGCCTGGTTGAGTGATTGGTTGATTGATTTCTGTGACCTTCGTCTTCCCGCATGTTGTGACCACCCTGTGTGTTGATTTTGACCTTGAGGTTGTTATCCTTCATCCCTAGCTCACCAGTTCTCGCCTAAGCAGTCGGCCAGGAGCCTGATCTACGGTTGTCTCCTTAGCATTAAAAGACCTATGGATCTCAATACCCTGCTTTCCTGTGCAAGGATGGTGAAGCGAAGGTGAACCTTTTAGCCGTCTAGCTCCATTGTTGGTCCTTGGCTGAATGATGTCATGCGCCTTCTTGAGTTTGAATACTTATGCATTGTATCCCCTCTTTGTTTTCGGAGGGTATGTTGTTCTCTGCGATTGACTGTTACCTGGTGTATGGCAGCTTGATTTTGACTGTTCGTGACTGCATCTGAATTTACACATTGAATGTAAATGATTGAATGGAGGCCTTATATTTGGGGTCTGTGATTTCCTGTTATTACATGATAGCCTTATCCCTTAGCTAATGTGTGATTCATCGGTGTGTCTGCCAGCATGATCCTCCATCTGCACTACACCTTACTTATCTTTTGACTGCCTATTCATTCATTTAATTAAATAGTGACTGCATAATTCCTTATTCAGAAAGCATTTATACATACACCCGTGAATGCATGTATCCTTAATTCAGAAAGAAATTAGATATATTCCAGTGAATTCTCTATGATTTTATAAAGTTGTTCTCTACCATTTTATAATGATTAAGGGATAACGATTTGTATTGTTTCTCTGCGTTCTTGTAATGTTTAGAGGATAGCGATTCTCTTCGATTTTATAATGTTGTTCTCTGCAATTTTATAATGATTAAGGAATAGCGATTTGTATTGTTTCTCTGGGTTCTTATAATGTTTAGAGGATAGCGATTCTCTGCGATTTTTTTAATGTTGCTCTGTGCTCTTAACCTTGACGTTTTCCTGGACTTTTTATGTTGAACCGTTGTGTTAGCTTATAACCGAGAGACTTCGTTTTTCCCTGCTAGAGAGATGACTAAAAATAATTTTAATCGAACCCTGATCGCTGAAAATCTCGAGCTAAATACCTTTAAGAATTTAATGTTTAACCTTGGGTGGCTAATTTCTCGCGGTGGTAATGGGCGGTCTTGCAGCAACAACAAGACTCCCTTCTAGATCATGGGTGGTCTTACGCTGGTGAACTTATCAATATTAACCTTACACTTGGAAAGATTCTGGAGCGCGATCCAGGTTACAGTTTGTTTGCTTAAATTTGTAATGATTCTTACATGAGTGCCTTTTGGAGGAGCATCCGTCAGATAGGCATAGTGCTAATAGAAAATTGTTGAACGTCTTTCAGGTGTGTCCCTGTATCCGTCTTCTTTTCTCCCTTGAGGCGTAGCACTTATGTGTTAGAGTCGTTGGTGTTGGGCACGAATGCCAGAGATTGGCAGCCCGCAAATGCCAAGGAAGGGTACAACGAAGTTGTTATCATTTTACTACCAGCGAGGTAAATTCTCTTTGTTGGGTATTTGCAGCGAACCTTTATGTTTTCCCTCTCTGTTACCTTGGCGACCTTACTATCTAAGAACTTGATTTCAGGTTCCTCTAAAAATGTGGTATGTTGCCCATGCGGTCCCCTTCATTACATCACCTGACAGCGACCATTTGTATTGACATTAACGATCTGAACCGTGCTGACATTCTTCGGCATAAACCTTCTTTTTCCCTGCTAGCGTTAATGTTAGCATCAATTGAATTGTATGGCTTGACAGAACCCTTAGTCTTGACAACAAGATAGCATGAAAAGGGCATTAACTTTGCATGAAAATGGCGTTCTTCTGACCACAACTTCTTTATAATTTAAGCAACAATTGAAATTAACCGCCCACAGATTTTTTATTTATAGTTATTGATGAACAGCTATGGTAAAGTTTTGTTGCACCAGAAAGTAATTTAGTTTTCCTTTTATAAATTAATAATGTCCCATTCTTCTTTTCGTTTATATAATAATATTTTTGTTTTATCTTTTATCTATCTATTATGTTATGTGGTGAACCAATAATGTACATGACTATCATATTGTAAACCTTTATTGTTGAAAGTGGATGAAGTGTATGATTATTATAGAAACTTGTTTAGACATCCTCATATGTTTAGGACATGGTATAAGTTTTTAATGATTATTATAGTATAGCAATAAAGTGCTTTTATTAATAATAATAAATTATTATTATTATTATTATTATTATTATTGTGGGATGAGGAATTTTGTGTAAATAATTGTTAAGAGGCCTATAATCTATCCCTTGGATATTGTTATATAGATATATACATAATTATTGGATATTGATTTTAAAACAGAATACTTATAACAATTATAATATTGTAAGGCCAATTGATTTAGATGGTACTCTGATGACACTGTAATTTAAAATTGCGCAATTAATTGTTTTAAGGCTATTTTATATGATACCTTATTCATAATTTGCTTTTAGACATGCTAAGATGGGCACGTGATAGATGACTAAAACAAACGGTAACTATCTACTAGCTTGACTCGACGATTGATCGGGTTTTTGGCAAAGTCGTCTTGGCTTGTGCTTCCCGTTGAGGGGTTGTGGTTCCTTTTAAATAATGTTGTACTTGGTTTGTAAACATATAATTGCTTGGTCTTCTTATGTCGGGCGGGATGTAGACACCTTCTAGTTCCTCAGAACAGTCGTCAGCCCTGAGACCTTAAATGGTCAAAATCGATTGGAACCTGGGCTTGAGCATTGCTTATGTGTCCTGGAGGTCCTAACCATTGCAAGGTAGGACGGGTGGGTAGAACATCTTGTATTTGTCAGTTGTTTGTCGTTCATAGCTTTCATATGCTTGATGTGCATCTTAGGTCGTCATGTTTTTGTTGCAATTGGATGCGTCATGTTCGTCGTTGTGTTGCGACAGAGAGTGTAATGTCTTTTTACCCTTGTACACATGCACACACACACACACACAAAAAAAATTGCACTTGTGAGAAGTTGTTGTCTTGACGAACGAGAGGGATGTTACACAAATAGACTGTAATCAGACTATAATCAAACCCAAAAATTCACCCCAAAAACATATCTAAGATCTGGGTAAGGAGAAAGTCTGTCACTCAAACATTTTCTAGAGGAATCGTCGCAGGGAGCAAAAGGACATAGTGCGACGATCAAAGATCATCGCAGGCAGTGAGAAATACACAGTGCGACGTCGTCACACTGGTTTCCATAGGTAGGGTGCGACGATGAATGAAAATAAAAGAAAAATGAATAGAGGAAAATATTTCCAAATGCATGCACAAGACCAAAGAGTCAACATGGGTCACCCAATGCATCATATAATGAAAAACAAATCAAAAGCAGGTAAGCCAAAAGAAAAAAAGGAAGAAAAAGACAAAAGAGGATGATCCTCGATATGGTCGCCAATTTTGTTATCAGACAAATTGGTAAGTGTGGACACAAACCGATCTCCCTAACTTCAACAAGAAATTAGAACAAAACAAAGAAGAATACAAGCCTCTCCTTAGATTTCATTATGATATAAACTAGTTCAATGAGGGATAAATGACATACCGTTTAAATGTCGTTTGATCCTCGTTAGTGTCATCCTTGATCCATCCTTAGACTTGTGGGATATTGGACCTGTTTAAGAGACACAAACCAACAAAGAAATAGAGAAACGATATATATATATATATATATATATATATATATTCCAATGAAATATATTTATAAGATCAAGGAGCTATACAATACAAATGAAGACACTTTTATAGGAAAGGAATGTGTTGTTGCATTATATTAATGAAAGTGGAGAATACAACCTATGCCTTGATGTTCCAAGGTCCCTTCGAATGGCCCTTTGTTGCCACACACACACATTTTCTCCAACGATTTTGATGAAGAGTATTCACAACTTCACTTGGAAAGCTAAAGCAAAGCTATGCCAAGTGAAACCTTTCGCATAATTCTTCATGCATAAGCCAACGTAACTTTTCCCATGAGAGATCCCTCTTTATATAGATTGAAGAGGGATGGATGAGGATATTGGGATGATCCCACTAAATCAGAAAAGTGAGTAATATCCAAACCGATCAGAGGACACCTAATCGTCTAGAAGATTCCATTCTTGAACTTTCTATAATTTCACATTTTTCCTTGTTTGAGCATCATCACACCCTAATCACAAGCAGTCTGCAGCAACACTGCATTCCGTTTTGGTGCTACATGCGATGATCAAGCATCGTCACACCCCAAGCATTTAGTAGGGTGCGATGATCTCCTTTGATAGGGTTTTTAAGAAAGGAAAGATGATTCAATTTCTCAGGGAGAAAGTCTCGTTTTTTTAGTTGTTTCAGGGAACAGAGGAGTAAGTCATACACATATTGTCATTTGATCATAGGGTGACCAAAATAATGTGTAATAACTATCCAACTAAATGTATATCCTTCAGACCTCATCTTCCTAATTCCTTTGGGGCTACAATCTCTCTCCAATTTACCCTACTAGGTACCCTTATATTCACTACTACCCTGCCATAGGAAGTTGAAACAATACTTCCTAATTTTTTCTAATATTCCTTTTAGGATATGAGATCGAGTGTGTGAGTATATAGGAATATCCTCCAAAATAGGCTTTACCATAATTGAATGGCTTCCTCTTGAAAGACATCTATTACACCATTGTGAAATTATTTGTTCAAAAGAATCTATTTACATATTATAATATTTAAAAGAAATCATATTTATAATAATTTTCATGTACATTTACTATATTAACATTAATATTAAAAAAATTATAAAGATTATATATATATATATTTATATTATTGAAAAATTATAAATGATATTGTTATGAATGCATGAATTAGGAATAAAACCATATCGATTGTTTATTTTTTTATATTATTAATCATATTAATATTATTCATGAGTTAATTGTCATGGGAGTCCATTGTATCTTGAACAAATTATGAGTAATTGTTTTTATTTTATATTATTATTATTATTTAACCGTGACTTGTCAATATTTGTATTAAAATTGGAAAACAATGGTAATTGATTGTAGAGAAATATGACATGTTATTTAAAAAAAGGTTCTAGTTAGCACCATCATCAAAATCCCCCTATATTCTATTAGAAACATAAGTATTTTTAGTCTTATTGCTACTATAGAAATACTAATATTGCAGATGTATTTCCTATAGAAAATGTTTAAGATACATACAGATTTTAAAAACATATCCAATATATTTCTGGCTAACTGTATATCTCTGTTAGATTGGGTGGATGATCAAATTCCATTGGATCATTTGATTGTTGACCCATTTTATCATCTTTAGCTTGCTCCTATGAGTGACTTGAAACTGGTTGAGAAGTGGTATTTAAGAGAGGCTCATTGCTTTTCTGTTGAATTACGCACTTCAACTTGTAACACTCAACTTAAGTTATGTGATTTTTTTTCGATATTCCTCTAGAATGTCCATAATTATTTCATTTTGATATTACAGATACATTTCAAGATTATGTATGATGACAGAGAAGGACATGAGGTATACTCCATTACTGAGCATGGTCTCTTCATTCATCCTTAAAACCATACAAATTCTCTTTAAATTAATGAGATCCACAGGGACCTGTAAACGAGAATGGGATGGAAATGAGCCATTTATAAGGTTGAAGTAAACTGGAAAATCCCAAGAAAACACAAACTTTGGCCTTGAAATAATTGACTAAATCCAAACATCACGATAAAGGGAAATGCATCCAATGAAACTAAGTTCTAATGAAAATAAACATAGCTAGTAAATCAAATCTACTGAGCCAAACATGAGGATTGGGAATAAAATCCCCAAGACTCTCTTCCCAGAAACTAGGACGATGAACAAATTGACGCATGTCCTATCACCATGAAACCGAGAGTCTATCACAAATATAAAGGACCCAGGAAACCGAGAGTCTATCCTTGGAATCACTGACTGAAACCAACCAACACCAGAGAGAGAAACATATCCACTAAAAATAGGAATTAAGGAACATAAACAAAACAATGAAATTGTAGCCACCGAGAAAGACGGAGGGTTCGCGATAAATTTCCCAAGACCCATCCCATTCATATTAAAATCATCAATAGTTCAATGCACAACTGTAACGCCTATAATATTTGATAAATTAAAGACATGCATTTTTATGGTTTTATATATGGAATAACCTTAAGCATATTGACAACTATTTTACAATTTTTCTAATGTTAAATATTCCAAATCTGAATTCAAATATATGAATCTAAATAAGAGGGTGAGATAAATACGAAGATAATATTATGATTAAATATTTAAATAGAAACATAAAAAAATATACCAAGTACAATACCTCCTCCTAGTATGTTGAATATGACCATTTGCAATGTAGTTGTGCTAGTAGTGGGAATATGCTTCCAAGCATCTTTCTTTTACACTTTCCTAAAGGGAAACAATGAAATCCTCACAACCAACTAGGAGGCTAGCCAAATTCCTAGCTCCAAGAAACCATTCGGTTTCTTGGCACTCCATTCCTGTGACCCCAAGAACAACAAAGCACATATGATCTAAGAAGACTATCATAAGAATTATATCTTCCAAGAATTATCCAACTTCTCAACATGCTCCCACCTCTCAACCTCCTCCCCCTATTTATCAAGTTTCATACCCACTTCCCCAAGTATCGTCAACCATCCTCATTATTAGCCATAAATCTCCCTTATCTATATTTTTTCGGGAAAAGATAAAATAAACTAAAATATCAATGACTTATATAAAATAACAATAAATAAAATGTAAATTGTTTCTTCTCCCGTTAGCTTATAAATGAAAATTGACGATTTTCCCCAAATGTACATGACAAATCACCACACTCATTTAATTCATCATACCAACCAGATTCAATCTAAATAAAAGAAGATATTTAATGCTACTAGATATTTTTGCATACAATATAATTTACACAGTCATTAAATAATTCAATTAAATAGTTGCTAATCTAGTTTAATAATTAATACATTAATCAATTCTACTAGTGTACATGTCTAGGGTATATGTGCATAGCTAGCAGACACATATCTTATGCATGTACTAATGATAAACAACCATTGCCTCTAATGCATAGTTCATGTATCATCACACCAAGGCATGCATGACAATAGATCAAGAAAATGCATCATTTAATAATCTTAATAAAAAAAATTACAATAATTTATTAATAACTCATTATGAAACTTAAAATATCAAAAGGTAATCAAACGAGGGTTTTAAACATTGTAGGAACCAAGTGAGTAAACAATAGTTTCACATATAATCCACAATCACTATTCTCTACTAACATTGAGGCATCCTTCCTTCCTAACCTTCTTACATCTTTCATCCTATCATTTCCTCTTTCGGTCTAAGATAGAGTGTCAACTATATTGAACTAACTTGAGTTATAACCCATAAGAATGAGTGTCATACATCTCAACCAAACTTCCCCAGTAGGAAACTAGTAGTCACCATCACACGTCTAGGGGATCGTGACTTCACACAACCCTCCCACGACTCTAGGTTTCAGAGGATAAATGGTGGGAAATACCTTCACCCTCCTCATAGAACTAGGGTCAACACCCTACATCAATCCATATGTTGAAAATATTTTTCTTAGAGTCACGTCATCAAACAACCACTATGGGCAATATATGCATCTCGTCAAAACCACACTTACCACAAATCATAGAAATATTTTGAATTAAATAATAAGTACAACTTATCGCATATGCTATATTCTTGATGTCTACAAAATCCAAGTTACCTCAACACTATAGTCATTTGGATATCGCATAGATCATCAACCTGTAGGTTAGTTCACGAATAACTCATATCTATCCATATACATCATAATTTCATATAAGGATCCATATCTGTACTTACATTCAATTAATAAATCTATGTTTTATTTTCATCATGGCTTGCATATGTAATGCATTCACAACATAACTTTGAACTGGTATCTATGTACCTAAATTCAACATTTTAATTTTCATGTTTAAACAAATCAAAGATATTTCGTCATAATGAGCATATAACAGTGAAAATAATATCATGTAACATATAATTAGGTCCAGAATTACATATATTAAATATCTATCCCAATATAATTGATCCCAAATAAATGTTAAGTATTGAATTACTAAGATTAGTAAACAACAATGCTCTAACTACCTAAGGCTAAGATATGGGGCATTACATGCACCCACCCTTCAAGAAATTTTTTCCCAAAGTTATGGTGGTTTTCAATATAGGGAAAAATTTATGAGACAACTTCCATGTGTCTTCTTTGATAGAAAACCCTATGCTATACTGGTCCCATTGGACCTTCACTTGATTAAAACATGTTGAGTCTATTAATATGTTGATTGTGGCTACCCTTATTTAGTAGGAACTTTACTATTTCCTGACTCTATTTTATTACCATTAGTAATTAAATTAATAAGAATACATGCTTATCTTATAGATTTTTTCAACCTAAGTTCCATATATAAAACATATTCTACTAGTTTGACAACCAATTATGATTTTATTTCTTTATCAATTCTTTAGTTAAGTGAATATTATATTGAGTTAGATACAAATTTCCTTAAGCTAAGCGTACAATTCCACCTATAATATCTAGATAATTATAACCAATTATCACTTACTTGATTATAAGTCTAACCTGGATGGTACACTACATACACCATCAGAAAGTTTCCCTTAGGAACATTCGCTAAGATAATACTAGTTAATTTTTATGTGATCTCGTCACTTCATAGTTTGGTCATTTTCCTCAATTTCACTTTCTTATTAAGTCATACAAATTAAATATTGATGAAGTTAAATGTTCAGTATAGGATTATTTTCATCAAAGTCAAGGAAAATCATGATTTATATCAACAATTTACTATGACAAGTGTGCCTATATGTAATGAGCACCATGTCTACCTTGCTTTAGTGAGAATTTACAAATTAGGAATACGTTTCCTACAAGGGTCCATTCCACACTCTATAATTACTTGTCTTTAAGGATTTTTTTTCTCACATTTTCTCTTCACATGTCTCAAATTTTTATCCTTTATTCCTACATGACACTTATCGACCTTGGCGTCTAATCCATTTTGGTTGCATCACTAGCACTTTCGTGTTTCCCCACTCTTACTACAAAAGAAGTTTAGTAAATGGATGAAATTATGTTTGTTTATCACTAGAGTCATAAATTGGTTTCCATAAAGTAATAGGTGAATTTCCCCTTATGTTAACATCATAAATGTTATATTGTGTAAGCATTTCTTCTTGCAATTTTTATTTAAGTGCAAGGTCATCCTCACATAAGGTGGTGGTAGATAGTAATTTCTTTAGTCACTTTCACTCACTTCCATAATCCATTGGTGATAAAATCAATTCAACTTAACAAATCAATTCCTAACTGAGAATAAGTTGGTTTAGTATCACATGAATCATCAACAATTCGTCCAAACACTATACCACAAACAATTATGTAAAAAACATACTATCACAACATTTCAATTTTTTTTTTTTTTAACTCAAATTCCATGTTCACAATCTATACTCCCTTATGATATCCATTAAGTTCCTCAAATCAAATCTCTAATATCATAATTTCTTTCTCCTATCCCTACTTACACCTCTATAATATTACTATAACCAAATATAATCTATACTTACCATTTACATAATAACTACTGATACCTTCTACGTACTTTTATATAATTATGCTCTTTATCATATTTAAATATTCTTACTTTTTAGTTAACATTTTACCTTTATGTTATTTGGTAATTATATCATGAATACTTATATATTATATTATGTATACTTTATACATTTATATATATTTTTTATATATATTATATCATACATAATTATTTATTTTATTATGTATACTTTATATTTATTTATTTTTATTATATCACATGCATCCTTCCCCATACTTAATACTATATAGATTACATTCCTTCCACATTTTATTTTACTATTATAATTTTAAAGTATAATTATCACCACTTATTACTTGTAATATAATTGATCCCTTTATTTTATAGCATTTCCACTGCCTATCTATATACTTTTTACATCTTTACCCACTACTTACAAATCGATCATCGTCTCATACTTTGTTTTTTATGTTATCAATATATTGTCCCATACTTTGTTTATTATGTTATCAATACTAATTATCATTGATCACTAATATAATTAATTTGTGCCATGAAATGAATATACCTTTAACTATACTTATGTACTATAAAAATGCATTTTAGTGTAAATTTGCTCTACCTAATTCATTTAACTTTTTACATTTCCACCCTAACTTACTTGTCAAATTACCATATATAATATTTGATAACTTTATATTCACTATTTATTTGTCATTTATATATATGTCATCTTTATATACAATAACAACTCCATTCTTTATACTTATTAGTATTTCTATTAATATTTACAAAATATGATTATATTACATATTCATTCATAATATTACCATTCTTTATACTTATTAGTATTTCTATTGATATTTAAAAAATATAAGTATATTACATATTCATTCATAATATTACCACTTTATTACATATTATAGTTGTGTCATATATTAACCATACATTTTCATTCTTATATTATACTTCACTTCTTAATCTTACCACTTTATTACATATTATAGTTGTGTCATATATTAACCATACATTTTCATTCTTATATTATACTTCACTTTTCACTTCTTAATCTTACCACTTTATTACATATTATAGTTGTGTCATATATTAACCATACATTTTCATTCTTATATTATACTTCACCTCTTAATCACTAGATTGACAACTATTCATAACAATTATAGGCCATAATATTTAATACCCTTTTGTAAATATCATTTTTCATATCTAATAACAAAGTTCCATTATTAACAACCTGACATACATTAATATGCTTCACAATTGTAATTATATATTGTTATTGTTAATTAGTCAGCCACAAACTCTAACTAATATGCAACAAAATACATCATATCAAATATCAAATGGAAAAATAATAAAAGAAATGAAGGAATTTACGTGGTTCGCCCAACTTTGGGCTAGGTCGACCAAGCAAAGGTATCGATGCTTCTCATTAATCAATAATGTAGATTTTACAGTTTTATAACCCCTTCCCTCTTCTCACATTCGCCCAAGTTTACAGTCATAGTTCAAACGAATTATTAACTGAGCAATAAATGCTCTTCCATGCATGCTCCAACGGAATTGACACATACACAACCAAATAGAAAGAAGCAGAGATGAGGTAGATGATTGTTCCTTGAATCCAGGGGTTATGTTGTCAACCGTTTCAACAATCTCCACCTTGACAAAAACATTATCTTATGCCTTGCTCATTATTTTATTCTAGAAATTTTTATGCACGCCAAGAGAAGACAAGAGCCATCATAGCTTCTCTAAAAGTACTGGTTTTGTGAACATGTCTGCACAGTTCTCTTTTGTATGAAATTTTTTAAGAGAAACTCCACCTTCATCGATGACCTATCTTACAAAATGGTACTTAATAGGAATATGTTTAGTTTTATTGTGGTAGGATGGATTCTTGGCCAAGTGAATAACACTTTGACTATCACAAATTAGCTTTACATTGTCTTGCATCCTTCCAAACTCACCAAACAAACCTTTTAACCAAACCGCCTCTTTGCAAGCATGTGAAGCAGCTATGTATTTTGCTTCTTTAGTGGATAAAGAAACAATTTTCTATAGCTATTACATCCAACTAATAGCTCCACCTGCAAGAGTAAAGACATATCCTGAAGTTGACCTCCTCTTGTCCAAATCACCTGCAAAATCAGAATCAACATAGCCACAGACTAACTCACAACCATTGTTATAGGTGATACAGTAATCACTAGTGCCCCTTAAATACCAAAGAACCCATTTCACTATTACCCATTTCTCTTTACCTAGATTTTCCATATATCTTTTGAAAACCCCAACTGCATGTGAAATGTCTGGTCTTGTACTAACCATCGCATACATTAAATTTCCTACTGCAATAACATATGGTATTCGAGACAAATATTCATTTTCTTCTTTTGTACTAGGACATTAACTTGAAGAAAGCTTAAAATGAGAAGTGAAAGGGATTGAAACTGGTTTCACACTATTCATACCAAACCTCAAAAGTATCTTCTCAATATACTTATGTTCTGACAACCAAATCTTACCATTCCTTCTATCTCTGAATA
The DNA here is from genome assembly GCA_032191745.1 of Picea mariana. Lineage (NCBI taxonomy): Eukaryota > Viridiplantae > Streptophyta > Pinopsida > Pinales > Pinaceae > Picea > Picea mariana. Next base: position 23,049 of record JASDQU010504526.1, on the reverse strand, counting down.
TATCCATGCTCAAAATCTTCTTTTCTACTCCTAGATATTTCATATCAAACGTCCTAGCCATTTGAGCCTTTAACCTGTTGATCTCAGTTATGCTTTTTATTTCTAAAATCACATCGTCAACATACAATACTAAGATAATGAATATTCCAATATTCAATTTCTTAAAGTAAACACAATGATGATACTCACTCCTAGTATAATTCTGGCTTATCATGAAAGAGTCAAATTTCTTGTACCATTGTCTGGGTGACTTCCTCAGACCATACAATGATTTCTTGAGCCTGCGAACAAATTTCTTGTTGCAATTCTGAACGAACCCTTTAGGTTGTTCCATGTAAATATCCTCATGCAAATCTCCATGTAAGAAAGAAGTCTTAACATCTAGTTGCTCCAACTCGAAATCAAGTAATGCAACTAATGCTAACATAATTCGAATTGAATTTTTTTTAACAAATGGTGAAAAAATATCATGAAAGTCAATACCTTCTTTCTTAGAATATCCTTTCACAACCAGCCTTGCTTTGTACCTTTGTACCTTATCATCAACACCCTTCTTAAGCTTGTAGACCCACTTGCAACCTATAATTTTCCTGTCTCTTGGAAGTTCCACCAGGTCCCATGTAGCATTCCTTTCTAGAGATTTCATTTCATCATTCATTTATTCTTTCCATTTTTTATTGTTAGAACCCTCCACAGCTTCTTGATAGCATGAAGTTTCATCATCATTAGTACTTAAAGAAACTGATGAAACAAAATCATCATACCTTCTTGGAGGAACTCTGACCCATGTAGACCTCCTTAGGGATGTTTGTGGCTCATCCACAATCTGTTTATTGTCACCATCATCCATTTTTTCATCTGCAAGAACCTCTTCATGAACATCTTCAAAAAATTGTTCATGTTCACTCTCATATATAGTTGAACGAGTTTCAAACTGAATCTGTTGATACCTAGGTACCTCTACCTGTTTCATTTGAACATTTACACCTGATTTGATGATAGATGATTCATCAAATATCACATCTTTGTTAATGGTGATCCTATGGGAAGTAGGATCCCACAACTTGTACCCCTTAATACCATCACCATATCCAACAAATATAAGCCTATTTTATTTTGGATCTAATTTAGAACGTTGATGTTTCAGAATTAGAGCATAGGCTTCACAACCAAAAAATTTAAGATTATAATAATTACAAGGGTGACCTATCAATACATCTTCAGGAATATTGCAGTGTATTGTTGTTGATGGTGATCAATTCACCAGATAACAAGTTGTAGATATTGCTTCTTCCCACAGTTCCTACTGCAAGTTGGCGTTACTGAGAAAACTCCTTTCTCTCTCTAGAAGAATCTTATTCATGCATTCAACAACTCCATTTTGCTGAGGACTATAGGCAGTGGTTTTATGCCTATCAATCCCAAACTCCTTGAAATAGTTCTAAAATTCCATTGACGTAAATTCACCACCATTATCAGTTCTTAAACATTTAATGGACCTACCAGTGCTTTTGTGCACTAAAGCTCTAAACTTCTTGAAAATTGTAAATACATTAGCCTTTATTTTCAACATATAGATCCACACCGTCCTAAAGAAATCATCTATAAAAGTAACAAAGTATGATGATCCTCCATATGAAGTAGTAGGGGATGGTCCCCAAACATCAGAATGGATATAATCAATGATTCCCTCACTAGTGTGTCTTCCAGTTTTAAATCTCTGCCTATTCTGTTTTCCATAAATACAATGCTTGCATAAATCTAACTTTAAAGACTTTAGACTAGGAAGTAACCTATGATAAGATAATAACTTCAATTTGCTTTCTCTGATATGCCCCAACCGTTGATGCCACAATCAAACATAATCACAATCAATCTCAGATACAGTTGTCGCCTGATTTGACTCGGTTCTTCCTACTAATAGAAACATGCTTCCAACCTTCTTCGCTTTCATAACCAATAGGATTCCTTTGTAGACTTTCATAAATCCACCTTGAACAATACTTTTATATCCTCCAGTATCTAAGAATCCCAAAGAGATTAGGTTATTCCTAAGCTCAGGTACATGTCTCACATCAGTTAGTATCTTAACAGATCCATCAAACATCTTAATTTCAATGCTACCAATTCCCAAAACTTTACATGATATATCATATCCCATGTAATAAATTCCATCATCTATAGACTGGTAAGTAATAAACTAGTGTCTATGAAGATACATATGATTTGAAGCACCAGAATCTAATAACCATTGTTGAACATAACGTGAAACAATACCAATTGTTAAAACTTCATCAGCCATACATGAACTTGTTGTTGAACCTGTTTCAGTTGCGTTTGTTTCCTTCATCTCTTTTGGAGGGTCTTCTTTGGACGATTGTTACCACTTCCAACAATCCTTCTTCAGGTGTCTATATTTTCCACAAAACCAACACTTAAGCTTTCTCTTCTTTCCCTTTGAATTTGACCGAGAGAAATCCCTCTGAACATGTCCTCTTTATTTAGGTCTTCCTCTGACCACCATCGCCTCATATGTAGAGGTTTCTAAATTAGGTTTCTTCCTTATTTCCTCATATAGTAAAGCTCCAACAATAACATCAAACTCAATACTTTCTGTTGAACTGAAACTAATAGAGGTAACAAAGTGATCCCATGACTCGAGAAAAGAACACAATAATGTAATCGACTTGTCTTCAAATTTGAATTTCACTCCCATGCTAGTCAACTGGACTGAAAGAGTATTAAAAGTATTTAAATGATCAACTATTTTATTACCTTCCTTCATGCACAAATAGTACAACTTTTTTCTAGGAAGATCCTGTTCGTCAGAGATTTCATCATATACAAGCTTTCCAACTTCATCCACAAACCGACTTTTGTCTTCTTTATAACAATGTTGAATAGAATATCATTGGCCAAACAAAGACGTATGGCACTCATTGCTCTCACATTGATCTCTTCTCACTCTTCATCTGAAATGGTCAAGAGTTTCTTTGATTTTCCCAAAAGCACCTCCACCATACCCTGTTGCACGAGAAGATTGTGCGTCTTGACCTTCCATATCTCAAAGCTGTTCTTTCCATTGAACTTCTCAATTTCAAACTTGGCACTTTGAGTCTTTTCCATCTCAAAGAGTCGTCGCACCTCCCAAGATGAACACATTGCGAAGATTTAGGGGGTGTCACACCTTTTGATAGCACCGGGGTGCGACGATCTTGAGGACTCCATCTCACCTTCTAACAATCCAGGGTGTGTCGATCTCAGAGGCTCATCGCACTTGTTGATGGAGTGGACAGAGACGATTCTAGGAATTTTGAATCAGCGTGAAGGCAACAAACTGGACGTTGTACCTTTAGAGAGGAGGAGCCTGTGACGATGTGGAAATAGACGCACCCTTGCTTCTCGTCCAAAAAAAATGCACTCCTGCGAGCCTTTTGCTTTGTTCTTTTTAGTGGCCTTCTCCAAGTTGTGGCCTCTCTCCCAAGCTGCGCTTCTCTTGTCCTCCAACGTGCAAAAATTTGTAGTTTCCGGTTGTCTTTTTCCAACTGCCTCGTCCAAGCTGCAACCTCTTTCCCTCCAATGTGAAATGATTTGCAAAAATCCATTTCCCACAAATCAACACACCCTTTATCTTTATAGGCCAACCCTGATTTCATATATGGAGAAAAACGTAAGTCTAGCACTTAATCAGCATGCCCTTTAGGAGGAGAGTCCATCGCGGATGAGTGATCAACGCTCCCCATGCACTAAGAGACCAACGTTGATGTAAAGGGAGGCACTCCCTATGAACCAAAAAATCCACTACATCAGCGCTCCTCCAATGCCTCCGCAAATAGTATTGCTACTAGTTTTGATCAGCCTTCAACTGGCTCTGATACCACTTGTTAATCAGTCAACCACAAACCCTAACTAATATGCATCAAAACACATCATATCAAATGGAAAAATAAAAAAAGAAATGCAGGAATTTACATCGTTCACCCAACTTCGGGCTACATCCACCAAGCAAAGGTATCAATGCTTCTCATTAATCAATAATGTAGATTTTACAGTTTTATAACCCCTTCCCTCTTCTCACATTTGCCCAAATTTACAGTCATAGTTCAAACAACTTATTAACTGAGCAGTAAATGCTCTCCTATACATGCTCCAGCAGAATTGGCACATACACAGCCGAATAGAAAGAAGCAAAACTAAGGTAGACAACTGTTCCTCAAATCGAGAAGTTTTGTTACCAACCGTTTCAACAGTTATCACTTAATAAGATGATAACATATCAAATTATATAACTATTAACCAAATTTACCCATACTTATTATTACTTATTGTTGACATTTATATATACTATCACTTAACATTACTATAATTTATAGTTAATACCCTTCACTATCTAAAAAACTCTTATCTACCATGTGATAATTTTCATTCCTATTATGATATTTACAATTTTCATATACATATTGCCTTAACAAATTAACTTATCTTATCTCATAATACCTAGTTAACTTATCTTATTACATAATAAAAATCCTCTTCATTTTATATGCCTTTTATAACGTGAATATCCCTATTAACACTATATACTACTAGCAAATCTTCATATATATTAACACATTCTCCCTTACAACTAACTTACTTATTATTTCAATACATACTAATTTGTATTTAAAAATATGTTTAAATTCATAATAATACACACTTAACCACATTTACAAAAACCAATTTATTAATTCACATTCTCCCTTACAACTAACTTACTTATTATTTCAATACATACTAATTTGTATTTAGAAATATGTTTAAATTCATAATAATACACACTTAACCGCATTTACAAAAACCAATTTATTAATTCATCATATACAACCTAGCTTTTATATAGTAAACTTTTACATCATTTTCTATATTATCTTAATACCCCAATACCATTACGCTTTCTACACTTAACTCACTTATATATATAGTAAACTTTTACATCATTTTCTATATTATCTTAATACCCCAATACCATTACTCTTTCTACACTTAATTCACTTGTACTTCAATTATGCAATACATGCTTGTGATTATCTACAATCACACAAAAAAAATACCATTATCATTACATAATTTCATATATTGAAATCTCCCTACAATACAAGTGAACTTATCACCCTGTTTTATTGGTTTGGGGTCTCTAAGTAAATATT
>JASDQU010504526.1:1467-12111 GCA_032191745.1 Picea mariana | reverse complement strand
TATTTTTAAATAAGAAAAAGGAGAAAAAACAAAATTATAACAAATAAAATAAAATAAATTGTAAGAATAAATTAAAATGTACTAGTAAACATAAAACAAGGGTCAACACATGGTTTGCATGTGGGCCACATGCCTCCCTCTCCATGTTCCATGATATGAGAACAACTTTTAAACAAAATTCCTTTCCTCCTCACTCTACCTCATCATTGTTAGGGTTTATCCTCTGCTCAAAACGATTGGGCGCGACTTGGTTTGAGTGCGACTGCTTGGTGTGAGTGGCGCAGCTTGGTTTCAGTGCAACTACCTGGTGTGAGCGGTGTGGCCATTAGAGTACGAGGAATCGACCTCCATATCTAGAAACAGGAAGGCACTCACAGACATACAAACCTGTCCTAGATTTGGTGGTGGCGGTCTAATTGCTGGTATTGCTGCTTATATGAAGAAAGTTCGACGAGAGGTATAGATTGTTAGTGTGGAGCCAACAGATGCAAATGCGATGGAACTTTCTTTGTATAAGGGGCAACGAGTAATGGTGGATCAGGTAGGATGTTTTGCAGATGGGTTGTAGTGAAGGTAGTAAGAGAAGAAACGTTTCAGCTGTGCAAGGAGCGGGAGGATGCGATATTTCTTTTCAGTCGTGATGCTATTTGTGCATATCTACTTTGAATATTTGTATGTGAAACATTTATTAGAACATCTATAGGTTGCCTTATTTTCTGCATCCATTCTCTCCTAGACCTACGGGTTCTGTGGTTTCAACCGACATATATCGATTGGCATGAGTAACATTGAGTACCAATTTTAGGTCGAGATCCGATGGCTTTATTTTTATTAATGTGATGAATTATGATGCAATATCCATTTGGAACAAATATGAAATTCTGTGAGCAAACAAATATGTAAAATTTAGGTACCGTGGGATGGTCACTCCTACTATCCTCCTTTCCCTTTTTTTAAATCCAGAGTTTAATTTGGTAGGGTTGTGAAAGTGTCAACTGTACCATGAACAATACAAATCTATAATCTTGTTTCAGACTGCGATTGAATACAACGAATACACTAAGATCCTTCATTTCGAATTGCAATCTGAACAATAGAAATTTTGAGAGAATTTTAGTTTATTTATTTATCAGATTAATGTCAGACTTGGGAATATTTGAGTGCTAGTATCAAGCTCCACTTCTAGTTCAACCACCTTAAGACTTAGGAATATTTGAGTGCCCATATCAAGCTTCGCTTTAGTTCAACCACCTTCTCAAGCTATAACTAGTGTGCGACGTCGTCGAGTCCTTTACTCCAGCTATACTAGAAAGGATTTTGCATAAGTGGTCCGTTAGAAAATAATATTTGACATACAACATACTTTGGAATTTGTTGGAAAATCAGTTATAGGACTTTGATATTCATCATCATGGAAGGCTCTTAGGTACTGGTTGTCACAATTGTTGTTCACATCAGATAGTTTTGATTTTGCAAATTTATAATATTCTCTGTTACTATCCCATTTTGTAAGAGTTCTTTGATGTCCAACCGACAAAACGAATGTTGTTTATACATGTAAAACGTGGGTAAGTTTAAGAAGGGAGATATTGACAATCAAACCACTGTTGCTTCATTATCGAACAAGTGGATCCATCCGGATATTATCAAAATTATATCCTTCTAAAATTGGAACCCGAGGATGAAAATCCTGCATTCTATATGTACTCCATTTTGGACCTGAATAACCGAAATTTCTGAAATTTGACAGAAATCACTATTGATAATTATTGTACATCCACTACTCCATCATTTAAAAGTAATAATTTTGTTTGCATCTTTTAAAATCACTCAAACTCCTTTCCGATCAATATCTCATCGATGAATAATAGCACAGCCACAAATTTGTGGCTCGTGAAGGCCGAAAGGATTGCTTGCAAAAAGATGGCTTGCAAAATCTGAACCGTCGGGAAAGAGAAACCGCCTAAAAGTGGACGGAAAGAGTCGGAAGGAGTTGGCTGGAAGGAGGCAGTGTGTCCAGAACGTGGCTGGTGAAGGCCAAAGGTTTAAGTTGGTCTAGAAAATGAAACCCTAATCACTCATTAAATGTGCCCATGGTCAATAGGTGTACGCCTTTCGGCGTAACTAGAGCTCCAAATAGAATTGTATGGGTATATTATAACTAATTTCAAAATAGAATATTGTAAAGAAATTAATAACTTAATACTCTACATATGTTTCAAGAATGGAATAGGATTTATACCAAGAGGTTAACTATCTAAAACTGCTCTAAATAAAAAAGAAAAAAAGTTTCAGAAATATCACTGATTCCCTGTTTATGAAAGTGCACAAAATTGAGAATGGAAAGCTTTTTTTTTTTAGAACCAAATCAAATGCTTCATACAAGATGGAATCTTCAATGAATCAACAACAAAAACATCGACAAAAAATAGATATTCTACTAGATCCAACTCAGGTTGTGTAACACCCCGCTCTTGCGAGCACACATACATGTTATCGACTTATTCTTTGAGGACACTTGCATGCAAATAATCCAGTTATAGTACATGGTTATTTGTTTTACTCATGGATTTTATGATGATTATGATTGTGATTTAATGTTATTGTATATATATGTATTGACAAATGCTAATGACGAGTTTTCCATGAGTGTGTAGGACATTGACAGATTGTGGATGCCAAGAGCATTAATGGACCTCCTTGGACTCCAGATTGAGTCAAGGAGTAGATTGTATTGGTTTGAGTATTTCATTTATGCATATATGACATATGATCAATCCTAGTATGATTATATATATGGATCATTAATAGTGTTTCGTTGATGGATGCATGATGACAAATGGTTGCTAATATGACTCACATAACGAGTAAAGGTGGACCAATAAGGAAGGACGTCAACCTTCCATACAGAGCGCACATCAAGTTCGAGTCATATGCAATGAGATAGAGGAAAAGTAGAAGTAATTCTATGTTTATTTTATATTAGCGTCAGCCAATATTTGTGTAATAAAGCATTTGCTGGTATAAGCAATAGGGAAGATGCCTAATTTCTATGTAAGAGTCAGTATGTCAATAAATATTGCAGAAAGTTCTCTTGTGAATCTGTTAGCGCAGAGAATTGCAGAAGGAAAGGTAGCATCTTCCGTTCTGGGAAGATTATCATTGTTTTTAAAAACACTCTCAACGATCTAATATAGTTTGATGAAGTGTTTGCTGGATCTATATCTTGTCATCTGTTCTGCTGTGTTTTTAATTCGTTTTTGGTTTTCTTGCTGAGGCAAATCCTGAGGAAAGTTGATTTGCATTTTTGTATTGTTCCAACGAGTGAAGAAGAGAGATTGTACACCATAGGAACTTGTGCACCTCTCTCTTTCTCTTTGTTTCATTAAACTGTGTGTCCTTCCTCTAAGATCCCTCCAAAATACTTGTGGCAGTGTGCAACACAAAAGAATAGTGCCCACACTAAAGAGAGGGGAATTTCCCTGCGTGTGTGGCCTCATTTCTTCACGAAAAACAACAAGACGTTTATCTCATCTCGGGATAACCTCAGTGCACACCTTCGAGGAATAGTGGATCGTTCCCCTCTTCTCTAATCGTCACCCTCAAACCTAGATCAATTGGTATCAGAGCGTGTTCAGTCCTTGGGACTATAACTTCATCCACCAAGACAATTTTTTTTGGGGGATCTACAACTATTGTAGCACGCTTCTTCTCAGAACGTGCCTTTCACCCTTCTCAGGGTTTTTCTCTTCCGTCATCTTAGTCTCCTCCAGATTACGACAGTTCTGCCTCGACGTGAAGCCTCCAGTGAGGACTCAATCCCAGACACATCAAGCCTAGTTGTAGATTTGGCACTCACACTGCAAGAGTTGCTTCATCTTCAACAATGAAGACCTCCAGCATGCATGCAACTAGACACTTGTTTTCAATTACCCAAGTTCATTGGTCAGATGCCTGGCGAGATAGTGGATTCATGGATCTGTAGTCTCTCCACCTATTTCAAAACCTCCCCTGAGATGAAAGAGACTACAAAATTACAAATCGCTAGTCTACAACTCGAAGGAATCACCCAAATTTGGTGGGACACACACTTGACCAATGCTGAATTAATTGTCGAACTCAACAATCCTCCCTCTATAGATGACTGCATTACGTCTTGGGAGATTTTTTGTCGAGCCCTAAGAGAACGCTTCTACCCCCCAGGATACCTTCAGAATTTGTTGGCAAACTGGTTACAACTTCAGCAGTTGTCTCAGCCGGTGCAAGCAAACATTGATGTTTTCTGCAAGTTGTGACTACAACTCCAGATCAACGAACCAGACCAATGATTAATAATCAAATTCAACTCTAGTTTAGTGCTACCTCTCCGGCGGGAAGTCGACCTTTTTGGCAATCCTTTTTCGGACAAAGCCTTTTTACGTGCATTAGTAGTCAAAAGAAAGATCGCTCCATGCCCATATTCTATACCTACTGCACCTCCACTACTCATCCATCCAATCCACCAAGAAAGACTCCACTAGATTTATCTTCCACATCCAAACCAACAGGCTATTGTACCTTTCACAAAACCAATTCCCACAATTCTTCGGACTGTCGTGGGCTAAATAATATCTGCACCATTAAGACCTTGATGGATGAGATAACCACAACAGATTCTCTCGACCTCACAGAGACCATCTCCCTTGAAAACCCCACATAAGTCGACCCTTGTCTCATTCTAATGACCCAACCCGCATCAGGACACACTAACATCCCCTTCTTCACCCACAACTGCCAAATCAAGACTGAATTAGCCATGCTCATTCTCTAAAATGGAAGTCAAAAGAATATTATATCCTAAGATCTCATACAACATATTCAACTCCACACGTCTCCACATCCTGGCCATTATCAACTGGGATGGGTTCAAAAACAGCGGTCACACATCATGATTTATCGTTGCTGCGAGGTCACTTTTTTCATTGGCTCATTCTGTGATACTGTGACTTGTGACATCTCTCCCTTAGAATGTGGAGACCTCCTTCTTGGGCTTCTATATCAACAAGAGTGACATGCAGTGTATCACACTAAATCACATCAATATCATATTCAAAAGGAGGGACATAAATATGTCCTAACTTCCTCTGCTGTCAAGTCATCCTCACCACAAAATGATACCAACGCCACTCACCATGTCATTAATACCCAAACAACATCATTATGTCTAATCAGATTGCTTAAACTTGGAAATCTTACTAACTTGACACCCCTCAAAGTTCTTACCCTCTTACATGAATTTGTAGATGTGTTTCACCCACCAGTTGACCTTCCCCCATGTCATGACATTTCACATTCCATTGATCTCATCCCAGGCGCAACTCTTGCCAACTCACCCGCCTATCGTCTAGTGCCCACGGAAGCCACAAAAATCGAAAAAAAAATCGACCAAATCCTAGATTTCGGCCACATCCAACCCTCATATTCTCCTTACGCCTCACCAGCCTTACGTATTTCCAGGAAAGACACTTCTGAATGGGTCCTTGTCACTGACTACAAATCCTTGAACAAAGCAACCATCAAGAATATATATCCACTCCCTCAGATAAAAAATCTCCCCTATCATTTATAAGGGGAATCTGTCTTCACAAAGATGGGTATGACTTTAGGTTACCATCAAGTGTGCATGCACCACAGTGATATCTAGAAGACAACGTTCAAAACCAAGTTTGGTATGTATGAATGAATAGTCATGCCTTTCGGTTTGACTAATGAACCGACCACCTTTATGCAGCTCATCAATGAAATTTTCTGACCATACCTCGGCAAGTTTTTTGTTATTTATCTTGACGATATTCTGATTTTCAGCAGATATTGGGAGAAACACTTGAAACATCTATGCACAGTCTTGGAATTGTTGTGATAACACCAGCTGCAGGTAAAAGAGAAAAAATAATATTTTTCTCAGACTTTGGTACACTACCTAGGCTTCATTATGGACTCAACAAGGGTTCGCCCAAATTCGGCTAGAGTTTAATCTATTTCTGCATGTCCAACCCCAACTTCTACACAACTTCTCAAAAGTTTTATGGGCGGCATCAATTTTTATCGCAAATTCGTATACCATTTCTCACACTTGGCACACCCTTTGCATCAACTAAACAAAAAATACAAGTTATTAGGGTCTCCAGATGCACAACACCAGTTTGAGAATCTAAAACAAACATTATGCTCAACAACAATCCTCCGCTTACCAGATTTGCTACAACCATTCGAAATTGAGTCCGATGCATCTCAGTTTGTGATTGGTGTTGTACTTAAACAAGGAGGTAATCCCATCGCCTACCATTCAGAGAAACTCTTAGTAGAAAATCTCAACTACAACACTTATGACAAGGAATTTTATAGCTTGGTCCAAGTGCTGAAACACTGGCACTATTATATTCTGGGAAAAGAGACCATACTACACATGGATCATTATCCGCTCATACTCATCAACTCCCAGAGAAAGATACATGAACAATGTCATCTCAAATGGGTCACATTGTAATGATCCCAAGCCATTATGTAAGGATCATCGTTGTTTTGGTGTCTTTTTAAACTTTTACTGGTTGGGGTATTTTGTCAAACACTTTTGTGATCTACTTGTTTAGATGTGTTTAGATGTGTGTATGTAGCATATAACAGAAAGAGATAACCATGGAACATACCTCAACCATATGCAATAAGATAGACAAGCCAAAACATATCAAATCTTCTTTATTCATAAAATAGAGAAACCTGCTACAATGAAGATGCCGATCTGGAATGCTCAACAGATGGATAAGAAGATAAAAAATAGAGCTGCTACAAAATGCTCCTGAAAATACAAAATAAGCCTCCAAAGGTTGGATAAGAGATGGAGACCAATGCCAAGTGCCAAAACCCTCAAGCTGGAAGATGCCACACCCTGTTGTAGTGCTGAAGCTCCTCAATATTTCGGCCTTGCTGTCAAATATGTCCAATCACCTCAATAAAAATGCCAACTAATAGATCGGGCAACTGTAAGGACAACCCAGGTGTCCAAATCTCCAAATCCACTCTCAAACCCTGTAGATCTGAAACTCCTCCACTGAATGCTGCGTCCCACTAGATGACTGAAGCCCTAGATAATTCGGCCCTGATGAAGGAGGCCTCCAAATGCTTTGAAACTCTCCAAAAATATAGATCGGGACACTGCAAGTCACTAGGTGAAGTCTCAGGGTCAGATTTGAAGTGTAAATCCTCCAAACTGACTAGATCTGAATCCCAAAAACGCCCTCCTTCTCTTCAATTCGTCCCACTGCTCAAGAAATAATATGAGCCATAAATCTCTCTCAGAAGCACAAGATCTTATGTCCAAGGCCCTGCAATGAAAACCCATGTGATAAAATCCTCAAAGGCCCTGCCAATCTCCTACAACGAACCTCTCTCCAAAGATGGTGCACCCCCCTTGCTAGAAACCCCCAATGGTGCGCCCTCCTTCTCTTCCTGTGCTTGTGGCTATGTAAAACCCTCCTGCACTGATGTAGAACTAAGCTAGAATGGTGTGGGAGAGTATAGCATCTCCGGGACCAAGATTGGGACAAGCTAGGTGGAATATTTCACCACCAAATCGTCCTCTAGGGTTTGTTAAGTCAAAACCCTCAAAACCCCCAATGTTGGGCTCACTAGCTGGAAGCCAGAAATCAAAAGATAAACATACATGAATCCATGAGAAGAGGCCCTTGCCTTTCCTTTATACTTTTTGGCTCACCTTGTCCCTCCAAAGTGACTTTCATTTTATTAATATTTAATTAATTGATTAAATCACTTTAATTAATTAATTAACCTTTTTACCATTAAAAATCTCCTTATCTCTCCTTGTGGCTTCCCTAGCCACTGAAAGTCACTTCTAGCCATCCCATCCTGTAGTGTTGCTCCTCCGGATTCCAATGAGCTATTACACTGAGAGGTTCCTCCAAGTAATTGACGCAAGTCTGCCCCTCACCGAGTAGGCCGTTCCCACCAGGACCTTCTTCAATTACGGGCCCGAAGAGTCTGAAATCTTCCAACTCCCCTTGGGATTCATGAGTCACCCACAATAACCCCTCAGAAAATCTTCCCTTCGGAAATCGAGATATCGCGACTCGGGAGTTCGCGGTTCACGCGAACACAATTCTCATACATAACAAAACCCTGATCCCCGATGGTCAACGGGTCAACATTTCCCTCTATCGGAGATTTCACTATCGGGGAATCGGCACATGAAATGCCAGGATTCACTTACACTACGAATCCCCGAGCCTCGAACTCCGATATGCTTCCACCTGTACTCCACTGGCGATCGCGGTCCCAAACGCCATGTCACGTCGGGATTTCGCGGATCGCGAATCTGCGATGCAAGAGCTCCTTGTAGTCGAATACCCTGAAACGCCGAATCCTGAGTACCTGAACCCCGACTCCAAGGGATCCCTTGATGTGTGTCCCACAAGTCAACGGTTGTGGTTATATCGCGAAATCACTGGTCGCGATTTCACCAGTCGCAATTCTTTCGCATCGCAAAACCCCGAATCCCGACTCCTCAGGATCCTTCGCCACGTGCCCTTTCTGATCAACAGCCCCAGTTGATTCAGGAAATCGCCGGTCGCGATTTCAAAGGGCTTGAAATCTCGCCTCCGGGAACGCAGAACGCCGAACCCCAATCCTCAGGGATCTTGCGCCACGTGTCCCCTCTCCGATCGATGGTTGCGATTGACTCGGGAAATCGCGACTCGTGATTCTACAAGGTGTGAACTCTTCCTTTGCCAACCTCCGAATGCCGAAACCCTGAAGTCCAATGGACTTTGGTTCTCCACACCTATGCTTACGAGTTATCTCCTACGCAACTCCTCCACGATCGGACGGTCTGCGGAACTTCGGGTTTCTCCTTGACAACTCTAAGTTGTCGATTCTCTTCCTCTTGAAGAGTTCCTCCGCTTCACCACCTTTGTTCTGTATGAACTCCACTGGAGTCTGTTCCCACAGTGACACAAAGGTATTCTTCCAGGCCTGTTCCTAAGATGCTTACAAGGAACTGCCCCTCCTGAGATTTTGTCTCTCTCTCTGACTCCTTTAGAGACTTCTCACGTCTTCCTGTGCTCGACTTCCAACAACTCTCAAAGTGTTAAAGTCGTCTAGACCTGTGTCCTCCTGCTAACACAGTCCAATCCTCCTCCCCTCAGACTTGGCTCTGTGACTTCAATTCGACCTGCACTCACCTGCACGGTTCGAATAACCTAATTCACTCTGGGCAACCTGAGCAAAAAAGTTCAACTGTTTAGTCCCCTCTACGCACTCTATGCAGAGGAATTGACTGCACTTTATGCAGGAATCTCCTGACTCAAACAGAGAAATAATTGAAACTCATTCTCTCAGGTTTCCAACCTGATATGCAATCACATAAGAAGCATATAAAAGATAAGCATACAAAAGAAGCAAGCATACAAGAGCATAATATCAACAATACACAGAGATCAAACACATCCATGAGATTGAATCAAAGGTTTTCCTATTAATTCAATATCTGTACATGGGGTTCCTCCACAAGCTCTCTGCTCTGCTCTCTCTTGTTCCTGTCTTAATGATGAATAATAATCTCAATTATACAAGGAGGGTGCCTATATTCATTTTCCCTCCTGGAAGTAAAAACTGTCTAATCTACAGCTAATTTCTATCTAACAGCATTAAAACCATTAAATGCCTGCTTATCTACATTACGTTACAAGTGCGCTCAGCTTTGAATGCCTTTAGTAAAACGACGGCGCAACAATACCAAGGTAGAATTCAAAATTTGAGGTTTGCTGGCTTGTACAGCTGTCTCTTCTTTCTCCTCGCGTTGGTTTGTATGATGAATTGCGGATGCTCCTACATCAGTAATGTGCCCAAAATGACCTCTTCAGTGAATTCCATTGACTTATAGCTCAAAATAGTCAAAATCATGGAAATCGTCGGAATGCAATGAAGCCAAAGCCAGCCTATGCGGAATGGCTCATAATGATGGAATATGATCATCAATGCAAGATGGACCCCACAATGCCTCTCAAATACCCTTGTACTCACTCTAGCATCCATCTCACTACTTTGGTCATCATAAATCTCTGCCCTATGATGATGTCCCAAAGTGGCTCACTAGCTCTGATACCAGTGGCATCTTCCAGCTTGAGGGGTTTGGTGCTTTGCATTGGTCTTCATCTCTTATCCAGCCTTTGGAGGCTTATTTTGTATTGTCGGGAGAATTTTGTAGCAGCTCTATTGTTTATCTTCTTGGCCATCTGTTGAGCATTCTAGATCGGCATCTTCATTGTAGCAAGTTTCTCTATTTTATGAATAAAGAAGATTTGATATGTTTTGGCTTGTCTATATTATTGCATATGGTTGAGGTATGTTCCATGGTTATCTCTTTCTGTTATTTGCTGCATACACACATATAAACACATCTAAACAAGTAGATCAACAAAGTGTTTGACGAAATACCCCAACCAGTAAAAGTTTAAAAAGACACCAAAACAATGATGATCCTTACATAATGGATTGGGATCATTACAGTGGTTTTAGAGCTTAAAGCCTGCAAACCTGGGGGGTCTTCCATAGGGATAAATGGATAGTTGAAAAGAAGTGGATAAGATAGCC
>JASDQU010504525.1:172543-183080 GCA_032191745.1 Picea mariana | reverse complement strand
GGTGGGTACTAGGATTGCCTTCCATGCAATCCGAAGGTGACTTCTAGTGCTAACACACTCCACCATATACTAGCATCATCCATTAAATTCATCCATACCCAAGCTCGCCAATGGTTTCCCCATAATGACTTTATTTTTTTGATATATTCTTCAATACTAGGACCATCATTTTTTCCATAAAAAAAATGTGTGCTTTCCATAGCCCAAAAAGAAACTAGGATTTATAAAAATAACTTATTGTGCCAATCGTGCAGCTTTTTCTGAAAAAAAACCCTGAAAAATTACCGAATTTAAGATGTTCATAACTTCACTTCCCGGGCTCCATTTCAGCCGATTTGTTTTTTGAAATTGGGTATTTTTCCGAGACGAATTCAAATATCCAATTTGTTTTTCCAAATTCAGCTTAGAAAGCTTCATATCAGAACCTAAAGTGTGTCGCCCTATTTTTTCCCTAGAAAAACAAATTTGCAAAAAGAGCCAAAACATTCCTCACTTCTTTGGCCAAGGAAAGTGCTCTAATACCAATTGTAAAGTACCTTAATAGATATGAAGATAAATCTCAAAATAAACCCACAATATCAACAAGAAAAAACCAAACCATTCACCAAATATTAAACACAAGAAATAGAGAAAACCCTTGAGGTAGGGTAACACCATATATGGATCCTATTATGGAAGGGATACTCTCTTGTTCACTTACCTCTTCGAGGGGGCATCCTCCTATTGAGCTACCACTCACAATAAAATACTTCTCTTCATATACCATTGCATTGCTTGAACCCCTTTATATAGTGCTACCAACCACCTAAGAACATTTTGTTAGGATATTTAGACACTTAGAAGTTAGTTAATATCTACTTGGTCTAATGTGTCGTTATATAAAAGTGTGTTTATTAGTGTGTTTCTTTAGTATGCATTAGTATGCATTTGTATTTAGGAAATATGACAGTCACGATATGTTCCCGACATAGAGTGATCCAACGGTTCATATTCTCCTCGATATTAACGACCATTGATTTGTGGCTTAACACCCGATTGGTCCATGATCTCTATTTAAAGAGCATGGAGGGTCATTTGTCGATGATCGATTGTGAGAAACTCTCTTGTAAAATCTCTCTGTAATATTTTTCTTTTGCATTAATAAACTGCTCCAAGTGGCCATGTTGGTTGGGGCTATGTATGTTTCCCCGTAGGGTTTTTACCACATCAAAACATTGGTATGTTTATCTTTGATCTTTGTAAATAGTTTACTTGGTCTAGAAAAGGGTTAAACCTATACCAAATAGACATCCTTTAAAAACCATTTAAYGAGTGTGAAAGAGACAAGTTCACTCGRAAAWCTTTTCATTTTTTCGGGAGTCAGAAAAGAGCTTAACCAATACTTTGGGGGAGTCCCATAAGTAGTAGTTAGAATGATATTGAGTAATAAAAATGGGGTTCGAATGTAAAGTCATGTTGGAGCTATAAGGAACTCTCGGTCCTATGGAGTAACATCTGCATGGGCAACAAATGAAAAAAGGGTTCTAACTAGGGTACCCATGTTTGGTAAGTCACTACCACTTAATAACGACACTTCTAATAGCAGTAAGAAGTTTTTTGTCACTAATAAATGGTTTTGTACCTAGGGCATATGAATCACGGTCATAGGATGATGCAGAAATGCAAAGCATGGTGAAAACCTATCCTATATGTCGGTGATGGATTATACTTGTTGGAGGCACAAACGGATGATACGATGCTGGAAATATGTTAAAAAACCCTGGACAAAACCACTTCAAACCAAGTCTTTCATTGCATTATTATTCCATAGGAAAAATTATATAAAAATTAATTTTTATATATTTCATTTTTTTGTGTGTTTTTTTCAATTTGATAAAGGCAAAACAAAACAGATTGGTCTTCGGCTTAACTTATATATGTTACAATGGATGAATGTACGGATGTGTTTTCTTTACTTAGCTATGTGAAAATTTCCAATCTAAAATTTAATTAGCATATGCATCAAATACTTGATTAGAGCTTCTAGGGATGTGATTGTAAGTAAGAAAATCAAAGTGATGTTCCAAAATTCGTACCCGTAAGAACAGTCGAAGTAAAGTAGGATCTTTCACATGGTAATTGTCGTTCAACTAACATACAAATAAATGGGAGTCTAGAAGAACTTATAAATATCAAATACAATGTGCAATGGCTTCACGTAATAGCTCTATGACGATGAAATACTCAACCACATTACTCGTTGATGGCTCCAGACAAAGGCCACCTAAAGAAACCATTTGTCCCTCAAGTGAATAGATAACCCAAGCGACAGAAGCCGAGTTCCGTGTATGATGACTAGCACCATCCGCAAATCCTAAGTATACTGAAGAATCCATTGACATCTGCCAATCAAGGTAAAAATCAAGAACCAAGCCGATGATGCAAAAGAAAAAAAGTATATACACTAATATACAAAGGTCACACCCCAGTTTGAGTGCTCGAGTGTAATACCTTTTAAGGTAGAGCCCATTTTTGGGTTCGTCCAGCATATTCCCTTCATTATCTTCTAATTCATAGTCTCCTCTCTCTAGGACACGTCGCATGATATAAGGACCATGCCACATGGGGTTAAACTTTCCTTCCCCCAACAGTTCTTTGGCTTGGTCATAAAGGAGAACCAAGTCACCCTTAGTGTATTGTTGGGGACAGACAGACTTATCATATTGGACCTTAACACATCTTTTATTCACCTTGATAGTCGTGGAGTCATCTCGATGTTGATCATCGAGGTGCTCTAGGTGTACGAGGTGTGCTTTGAGATCGGTCGTGTCAGGTAGGAGCTCAATTTCCAACTTAAGGGAATGGATTTCACATTCAATAAGAAGAATCAACTCCACACCATGTACTAACCAAAACAGTGATAAACCAGTGGAAGTCTTTACTGTGGTTCACTATGCCCAAAGTGAAGGGTAAAGCATCACGTTCCAGTTAGATTTACTCTGGCTGACATTTTTTTGCAAAATGGTCTTGAGAGATTTATTCATAGCCTCTACTTTTCCATTTTATTGGGGATAATAAGGGGAAGAATGATCGTGTGTAAACCCCAATTTTAGTGCCAACTATATCATCATCTCATTATGGAAGTGATTTCCATGATCAATAAAAATATATTTTGGGATTCCAAACCGGGATATATTTTGATTGAATACAAAAAATGTTGCAGTAATACCATAAAATTTAACAATAGGCATGGCCTCATCCCATTTAGTAAAATTATCCACATCCACGATAAGATGTTGGTGCCCCCTAGTTGATGGGTTGAAGTCCATGAAATCCACCCCCCACTTAGTGAAGGGATCAACGATGAAGATTGGGTGAAGAGGGTTTGGGTGTGAGTGCATTTTTTGAGCGAACATCTAGCAAGGGTGACACTTCTTGATCACTTCAATGCAATCTTTAAAATTTGATGGCCAAAAATAACCAGCTCGCATTACCTTTTGGGTTGTCGCAAGCTCGGATAAATGACCACCACACACCCCACTGTGACAGTCATTGAGAATAGCCTCATCTTCCTTGTGAGTCAAAAAATGATGCAAAATATTATCCACCCCTCGAAGATACAAAGTGTCACTAATAATAAGGTAGTTCCTATCCTGATGATGTATACGTCATCGATCGTCTTGTGAAAAATGTCGGGGGAGCTTCAGGGTTTGAAGGTAGATTAAAATATCTCCATACTAAGGGTACGAATATGAAATAAGGAATATATTTCCATTCACAAATGAATCATCATGAAAAATATCCTCATCCAGTCTAGGGAATTCTAACATCAATTCCGTAAAAACCAGCGATTTCTTGGATTTCACAGAAGCAAAATCGAGATCAAATTCTTGAAAAATAACAATCCACTTATTATATTCCCCCCCTATGATACGCCTAGTAAGGGCATATTGAAATGGATTGATATACGCAACCATGGTAGTTTTGCAGAGTAAGATATAATGTCGTAATCTCTGAACTACATGTACAACGACCAAGGCTAGCTTCTCTATGTGAGAGTATTTGAGTTCAAGACCAACTAGATTTCAATTAAGCTAGTAGACGATGTGCTCATGGAGCTCATCATCCTCCTAAAAAAGTATCATACCAACTGTCCCTTCGGACGCGGTGATATAAAGAAAAAAATTCTCTACTGTAGTCTGGGGGCTTCAGCAGAGGCATTGATACCAAGGTTAGATTTCTTAAGAGAATCGAAGGATTCTTGGGCTCGCTCATCCCATATGAATAGAGTGTCCTTCTTCAAAAGACTCATGAAATCTTTATTTATATTGGCATAATTAACTATGAAACGATGTAGGAAGTTAGCATTCCCCTATAAACCCTAAAGTTGTCGAATGTTTCTTGGGGGAGGCAACTGAAGTATTGCCTCAACCTTCATAGGATCCACCATGATCCCATGCTCAGAACCTATGAACCCTAAAATATGACCAGACCTAACACAAAAGATGCACTTGTGAGGGATCAATTGAATGCGATAATAATGGCATATCTCAAATACTAATCAAAGGTGAGTCGATTGATCTACCCTCTTATGAGAGTGAGCAGTGAGATCATCTAGGTAAGCTTCGATGATATGTTTAAGATCATGAAACACAAAGTTCATGGCACATTGGAAGGTGTCCCCTGCGTTTTTAAGACCAAAAGGAATTTTTCGGTATGCAAAGGTACCCCAAGGACAAATAAATTTCATCTTGTGTTGATCCATGGGTTTGATTTGAATTTGACTATAACCTAAAAATATGTCCATAGAGGAAAAGACTTTGATTCCCTCACGCTCATCAATAATCTGGTCAATAAAAAAAAATAGTGGGGAAGTTTTCTTTAGGATAAGCTTTGTTCAAGTCCCTAAAATCCATACATACGTGGATGGTTCCTTGATTTTTCTCTACAGGAATGGGGTTGGACACCCATTCGGTCAAGAGAACCGAGTAGATCAAGTCAGCATTAAGTAGCTTCTTCACCTCTACCTTAATAGTGAGGGCCTTCCTAGGATTAAAAACTCTAATACGTTGTTGAAAAAGTTTAGCATTCATATAAGTTTTAGTTTCATGCTCGACAATGATGGGGTCGATCCCTGGCATCTCTTCGTACAACCAAGCAAACTGTAACATCCCCGGCCACCCAGGTCGGGCCATGCTACTTTAAAAAATGCTTTTACGCTCTGACACCACATTGTAACATCCCCAACATCCAACTGGGCTATGCCACATAAAAGTTTCAAGCTGTAATGCAATTAAAAACATATAGACATGGAGACTCTTGCAGAACTTTATATATATGAATTAAATAGATAAATACATATTATAAATGCATAGATTCACACGGAAATGACAATAAGCATATACATGTACTATAGACATGAAATGCCCATAAATATAACACATAAATAGCAATACAACATATAAATTAACACACAATTGATAATTATATTGGTAAGAATATCACCAATTGCGTGCAGACCTTCCATGAACCTCCCAGCCTTAGACCACACTACTCATCACTCTCAGTAGTGGGTCACCCCCAAGCTGGGACTAAACTCCACCCAGGTAAAGGGATTCCTAACTAGGATGATGTATCATAGACAATGGGAAAGACTCTGTCACAGGTGCCAACTCAAACTAACAACCTACAGTCCCTCATTCCCCACATGCATGTCCCACCCTAGGAAGTATGCCCCTTCTCTGCTCAACAGTCCCTCGGTTTCCCCACTTCCTTTATGAGCTTCAGCAACAGGCCAGACAAGAAGTATTAGAGCCCTGTAGATGTAGTTTAGCACCTTTGGAAATCAATTCCCGGCAATTCTCTCACCTTGAGATATTTCTCACGGGCCTGACAACATGTCTCTTCAATATCCCACTGGCCTGACAACCCACTTCTTCAGTCCAGCTTCCAAGCTAAGCAGTTACAAAAACAAGTATGGGTATGGATATAGGTTTAGGTACAATGACAGGAAGGTATGGAGGACAACTGAGTGAGTGAGTGAATGATCATGGAATGAATGAATGGATGACTGAATGATGGAAAAATGAACTAAGTCCAAACTATATGTATGCATGTTCCCAACTTGAAACTTGTCATGTTGGGAGCTACTTTGGCCCACCTGTCCCCATCCCTAGAACTTAGGATAAACCAATTTTCCATAATTTATGATTTAATAAATATTAATATAATATTTCGTTTTGTCTTAAGCTCCCTAGCTTAGCCCTTTTTCTTAACTTTTATCCCCTCTTTCCCTAACTAGTAGAGTTTAGTCCCTCATACTCTTTTATTGTGGTCGGTTTGCACGCAACGATGTATTTTATATTAATGATAAGACATATACGAAAATAGGCTCACTGACCTTTAGCATCTAGGTTCTCTAGCCTAATACAAAACATAAGCCTCCTAGCTTATAATAATTGGCTCACCAGCCTATAAAACACAACATATACACAAAGGCTCCCTGGCCTCAAAATCGCACGCACTTAAGTTGTTGCGCACGGTATTATGGAATGTGCACACTTCATCATTTTAGTGTAAGGTACATGCACACACTATTCCATGAAAGGTGCATACAAAAATGATATCAAACAACTCACCAACTTACGTAAATTTTCATTTTACATTTACAATTGGGTTTGGCCTAGGGGTATTACAATCCCCTCCCATTATTTATGCACTGTCCTCAGCGCATTATGTACACATATACAACAAAATTTTCAAAAATCCTCAAAAAGATGCATGTATTATGCCTGCATTGCATCCTCATGCTCCCAAGTAGTGTCCTTAGGACCGTACCAAGTCCATTGGATCTTTACAATCCCTATGGCTTGATTTCGGAGCTGTTTGATTTTCCAGTCTAGAATGCGTACCAAATGCACTTGGAAAGCACCTTCTTGCTTCGCCTGAATCACATTCCAATCAATAACATGATTAGCATCAGGTATATATTTCTTGAGCAATGATACATGGAATACATTATGAACAGACATAGATGCAGGTAATGCAATCATATAAGCTATTGGACCAATCCTCTCTAGGATTTAAAATGGCCCACAATAGCGAGTTGCCAACTTTGAACAATTTCCCAACTTCAAGGAACTTCTGTTGGCTTTCACTTTCAAGAATACATGGTCCCCAACTTTAAATTTCCTGTGAGTTCTACCCTTATCATCATATCTTTTATGCATGTCTTGGGTAGCCTTTAAATTTTGTTTTATTTTCAACATTTTCTCCTCCATTTCCCTTAGTAAATATGGCCCAACCACTGCTCTATCTGTTGGGTTATCCCAACTTATCGGTGTGTTGCATTTTCTCCCATAAAGTTCCTCAAATGGGCTCAACTTTAGAGATGTTTGGTACCCATTGTTATAAGAAAACTCTACTAAGTGTAGGTAGTCTTCCCATTTTGATGGTTTATCCATCACATACATCCTCAGCATATCCTCAATCAATTGATTCGCCCTCTATGTTTGTCCATTTGATTATGGATGATAAGTTGTACTAAAATTCAAATTTGTTCCAAATCCATTAAATAATCCTTTCCAAAAATTTGAGCTAAATTTTGGATCTCTCTCAGACACAATTGTCTTGGGTATACCATGTAATTGAGCAATTTCTCTCATAAAAATATCTGCTATGTTGGCTGCCTTGTGATTGAGCTTTACTGGAATAAAATGGGCAGCTTTAGTAAGCTTATCCACCACTACCATGATAGAATCATGTTGCTTGTTTGTTTTGAGAATTTTGGTGATGAAATCCATTGTTACAACTTCCCATTTCCACTCATGAATGGGTAATGGTTGTAGCAACCCAGTTGGGCGTCTATGTTCAGCCTTTACCTTTTGACATTCCAAACATTTGGAAATAAAATTAGTAACTTCTTTCTTCATTCTTGGCCAATAATATTGGCTCTTGACAGCTGCAATAGTTTTCTGATAACCTGGGTGCCCAACATAAGGTACATTATGCATTTCTCTCAATATCAGATTTTTCAATTCATGGGAATTTGGTACATAAATTTTTCGCCTGTACTTCATAATTTCATCATTATCTACCTTATATTCTTCAATTTTCTGCTGCAAATTACCTTGCTGTAATTTTTCCACTAATTCCTTGTATTGCAAATCTAATTTTCCAGCCTCCAAAATTTTGTCTTTCAAATCTGTTTGGTACATGCTAATGGTTGTAGCATGCAATTCATGCACTCTTATGTTTAGTGCATTATCCACTTTGTTCTCTTTCCCCTTGATATGTTTTATATCAAAGTCATATTCACTAAGAAATTCTAACCATCTACTTTGCCTAGAATTTAGATTTGGTTGATCAAATAAATAGTTCAGACCGTTATGGTCTGTCCTCATCTCAAACCTTTTCCCCGTGAGGTAGTGTCTCAATTTCCTCAAGGCATGCACTATGGCTTCCAACTCCAAATCATGAGTGGCATAGTGTCTTTCATTCTCCTTCAACTTCCTTGATTCATAACATATAACAAACCCATTTTTGACTGAGGACTCCACCAAGTCCTCCTTTACATGCATCTGTGCATATAATGAAGTCTTCATTTGGGTCTGCAATCCTTAGTATTGGAGCAATTCTTTGTCACTGACCATTCTCTAATGGCTTCTATCTTATCAGGATCCACTGTTATCCCATCCTCTAAAATGATATCTCCCAAATAATGAATTTTCTTCTGATAAAATGAGCAGCACTTGCTCAATTTGGCATACAACTGATGCTCCCTTAATACTTGTAATACCATCCTCAAGTGTTGTTCATGCTCTTCCTTTGATTTAGAATATATAATAATGTCATCTAAAAATACAATGACAAACTTATCTAAGTATTCTCTAAAAATACCATTCATTAAACACATGAAGACAACTGGTGCATTTGATAATCCAAAGGGCACCACTGTGAACTCATAATGACCATACCTTGTTCTAAAAGTAGTCTTGTTAATGTCTTCTTCTTTAATTCTTACTTGATGATAATTGGACCTAAGATCAATCTTGGAGAATATTTTCACATCTTTCAGTGGATCAAAGAGGTCATCAATCCTTGGCAAAGAATACTTATTCTTCATAGTTACCTTGTTCAATTGCCTAAAGTCAATGCAAAGTCTCAATGTCCCATCATTTTTCTTCACAGATAAAACTGGGGCACCCCAAGGTGACACACTTGGGTGTATATACCCCTTATTTAAGAGATCTTCAAGTTGCATTTGCAATTCCTTCAATTCTAGAGTACTCATCTTGTATGGAGTCTTGGATATTGGAGTTGCTCCAGGCATCAAATCTATGGAGAAATCAATGTCTCTTTTAGGGGGTAATATTGGTATTTCCTTAAACACATCTTCAAAATATTTCAGGACTGCATAATCTTCAATATTTGGCACCTTATCTTTAGGTGTCTCTTCCATATATGCTGCAAATATTTGACACCCTTTTCTGTAACATTTCTTCAGCTGCAATGCTGAAATTTCTCTGCAGGTTACTGCCCTGGGAATTCCCTGCACTTTCCTTAGGTTCCCTTCCTCATCCAAGAAAGTAAATGCCTTGTTATGACAGTCTAGAATAGCATGATGTTGGTCCAAACAATCCATACCAATTAGACATTCATAGGAACCTAAAGGCAAGATGTTCAAATCTTCCCTGGTATTCAATCCATTCATGTTCATAAGACATGACTTAACCATCTCATTAACTTTTATTTTGGCTCTGGTAGCCAGCTACACCAACCAATATTTTCCATGCTTTCTTCTTGGAAAATGAAAACTTTCCACCATCTTAGGATCTATATAACTATGACTAGCTCCTGAATCAATTAAAATAGCAATGGTTTGGTTGTGGATCATACTTTCCACTTCAATCATATGTGACGGATACTTTGTTTACTTGTTGTCTAGGGTTGCATAGATCCTTGGTACATTTATGCCCATGTCCTCCACTATTTCAATTTGTTGTACATTGTGAACAGTCCTCACTTTTTCACCTCTGTGAGGACAATCTCTCAACATACGATCTCCTTTATAACCCAAACATTAAATAGGTGGTTGTCTTGGCCTTTGACCCCCTGTCTCAATCGTTCTAGGTTCTCTAGAAGTTGGTTGTCCCCAAGGATTATTTCTGAAGAATGGTGACTTAGTTCCCTTCTTCCTCTGATCCATCTTGAATATATTTTTGTCTTCCCAAAGTTTTTTGGAAGGTTGGCCTTGCTTTTTGTTGATCATATAGGCATTTAGCTCGCCTTATGGTCTCCTCCAATGTTTTGGGATCATCATATTGTATTTTGTCACTAATGAATGATGGAAATCCACTCAAATACCTTTGAATATTAATTGTCTCATCCTTGATGAAAGAAACATACTTCATTAGTTCTAAAAACCTTCTTTCATATTCATCTATGGTCATACTCCCAAGCTTTAGTTCAAAGAACTCTTTTATTTTCTTGTCATAATATCTCTTAGTCAAGTATTTATTTTAAAAACACTTCTTGAATTCCCTCCAAGTAACACTTT
>JASDQU010504525.1:138213-150323 GCA_032191745.1 Picea mariana | reverse complement strand
CTGGATAATAATAAAGGAAGGACCTGGCAATTTCTCTGGTGGACGTAGCCCACACTGGGTGAACCACGTAAATCTGTGTCTCTCTTGTATTGTGTGTCTTATGTGTTTTGTTTCTGCATTTGTTTTATTTTATTGCTCCGCGGTCCTGTTTTTCTAACAGCTATGGCATACTGACATAACTCATTTAAACTGAAGAGAAGTGGTGGCATGGACAAATACATCGCAGTTCATTCAAAGGGGCAACCGGGATCACGTAAGTATAAAATGATCGAGACTAATGAGCTCCACAGGTATGCATCAGTCTATTATGTTTGTTTGTATCTTATATTATATTACGTGATCACTAAACTATCTCAACACTAATTGTAGGAAATATTCCTCGATTACCGAACAAAGATTGCTCTATGATCTTGCCAAGGAACTCGAAAGAAATATCGAAGCAGAGTCACAAAAGCGATGAAAGATATCGAGCTCCCCGAGTTCGGCACCCCCGATAAATTTACCGACCTGAGTGACGTGGTCAAGTTGCATGTCGAACAAGACTCACTATGGACTGAAGAGTTTGCAAAGATAACCAATGTGAGGCTAGGGCAAGTGCAACAATTCGCAGAACATCTGATCAGGGCCTGAACCATGCTACAACAATTGAACTCTAGTTTAGTAAAGTACTGGGTGCATGTAGTGGACATCAGGGGAATATATGCGGCTCCAATGGAACATCATAGATTTCAATGGGCCCAAACTTGTGAAGAACTATTTATCAGCTGGTCTGAATACAAGAGAAGTCACCCTTTCCAAGAAATATATCGGGTTGATTGTTAGAAGATAATGCCATGTGGCAATTTTTTCTTTTTTTAAACTGCACTCAGCCGTTAATTTCAGTGAAACTTTATATTTTAAATAAAGACATCAACCAATGAGAAAAGGATCGATAGTTGTCATAAGAACTCTTTCCTTTGGGTTGTTAAGAATTATTTTGAGACTGTTATGAATTGAGAAGTCCTTCTAGACCAAAGGCAAGTTATTTTCATCAAATGCATGTGATTGGACTTGGAGAAGAACTACTTCTATCATGTTTCATGAATGATGTAGTAATGAGTAAGAGCAATTAATTTTGTTGTCAAGTTATCTGGTGCAATGTTTTGATGTTATTTGCTTTAATGATGAAGATAAATCATTGTGTTATTGTGTGATGTATGGTTATGGTAGATGAATTATTTTTCTTTTCATTATCTTATTACATATGTTCTTTCTTTCTGCTAGTTAGTTTCTCAGACAGTAATTGGATACTCACATGGTTAATGTATTAGTACTAGGCCTATGGTATAGAGTCATTATCTACATGTTGAGCAGCGGGTTATCCCAGGCTCAACCTCTTCCCCAGTAGTTAAAACTTAATCCTGACAATTGTCAAGTTGGATTATACCGTCTTGCATCTCTCATAATAGCCCCACCCAAGACAAAATACAAAAGAGAACATTCCTAACTAAAGGAAGAGCCTTCATAAAGAAAACACAAAGCCCATTGATAATTTGGTCGAATTGCAAGATCTGGAGAACCATTCCATATTCAAATGCTGCAGAGTCTAATTGGGCCTCGATGGCAGGTTTGGTTCCTACTGTTGAGTTAAGGGATTTAAGACCCATCAATAGAATTGGTGCTAGAAGGAGGGCCTGAGAATTGGCACTAGAAGGAGGGCCTAAGAATGAATGGTTGAAGATATATTTTATCTATCATTTCAAACAGCCTACAGATTCATAACAGCCCACATGCATGGCTAGTCCTTCACAAGATAGCCCACACGCGTTGAGTATTCCCGAAATGGATAACTCGCCGCAACCCGAGGAAGAAAAATTATTTCCTGAAATACCTTATGCTCTTCCTCATGAGGAATTAAATTAGTTTAGAAGACTTACAAGAGCCTACGATCGACAGATCGGTGCGTTGGCCTTAGCCCCGATACTTCCTCGAAGAAAACAAATAAGTGGACTGGCGGTCAATACTCCCGACGAAGTTTTTGTACACACAGTAGAATATTTTATAGACTTTGAGATCACCAAAATCAAACACCCTCACCCTCTGAATCTTATCCCCGAAACGCACGCCGACGATGTCTCTGAGCCTGACGACGTTTCGGAAGAAGAGGAGTTCAATTCAGATTTTGAAGATATGGAAGGTAATAACGACCATGAAGAAAAAAGAGAAATCCCACTTCAGAACAACCAGCCTTGGTTGGTCGGAGACATCGTGGCCATCCCTGGATGAGTACATAATCTTCCCCAGCATCTGGAGAAGCTGCTTCCCAAGTATGACCCCGAAACTTTAGGTTTACCTGAAGATCATATGAAGAAGTTCATACTCATGATCAGACTTATGAACATTCAACATGAAGATGTAGACTGCAGAATTTTCCCCTACACATTTGAAAATATAGCTTCCACGTGGTATTTCAATTTGCCAGTAGGATCTATAACCAGTTGGACCAAGTTCCAAAAATATTTTCTAGATAAATTTGTAGAGGAAACTACTATGTGAGCTCTGATGGCTGAGTTGTTCATAGCCACCATGAGTCCGAAAGAGAGGGTCAAAGATTCACGACCATCTTAAACAAATTCCAGCCCGTGGAAAAACCAACTCAAGAGTTACAAATCTAGGTTTATGCCAACGCGCTCCCAGCTTCTATTTCTATGTTTGTAAAAAGAGTCGCTAAGCAAACCCTGGCAAGAAACTTTGAAGAGGCCAAGACAATAGAATTCCAGATGAAAGGATGTAAAGAGGGCCAGGCCTCTCTAGTGAAAAAAGAAACCTAGCCCCCTCCCAGGAGAAGAATCCTTTTGACTAGACCATCGGGGAAGTGGCTGAAAAAACTCCCGACAAGGGTAATGGAGATATAGAAGATCTACAATGCATGGTTAATAAATTATCAAATGAGATCATAGACATGAAGAGAAATGCAGGAGAGGGAAACCAAGGCCAAAGGCCCTATAAGCCTTTCTTTAAAAGAAACCTGCCTTTCAAAGAAATTGAACCTCCCCCAGCCAACTTAAATATTGATCTAGGGAAGGTCATGTCTGATTCGTTCTGTACTTATCATCAAGAAAACCACTCCAAGAGAGATTACCCTCAATGGGTACATGCCATGAATTTGATGGCAATGGCTTTTTAGACAAAGTCTCCCTGACCGAACAACCAAGCAGTTCGGTTATGAATATTGTTGACCAGGAAGAAGTTGACCCACCACGAGATACATCCATGTTGATATGGGATCCCAACCTGATCATGCCTTCCGACGATCTATTTGAGTCTTGGGAACAAACCGTGGAAGTTTCGGTGATATAGACACGCAGTAAAGGTTTGCCTGGCTTGAAATATGTTGACGCCACTCAGACCTCAAAAAGTAAGTTAACCTCTGATCGCCCGAAAACATCTTTCGCTATAGGTAAAAAACCTATAAGCATTCATACCTAGGAATTGCCCAAACTAGATTACAACATGGTTGAATATTTGAAGAAGCTAAAAGCTAATATTTTAGTGATGGACATATGCAAGATCCCTTAGCAGAAGGACTTTCTCTTACAGGCTTTGAACTCTGTGGAAAACCCGATGGCGGGTAATGGTCTAGAAAGAAATCTGTCTCCCATAGATCTGGTAGGCAAACCAACTGTGAACACATGTTCGGGAGATATAAAGGAAAAACATTTTGTCCCACTGTTCCTCTTAATGTTTGAAGTCTTCAATAGAAACCTTCACAACTGTTTGGTAGATTCTAGAGTGTCTTCCAATGTCATGCCCTTGTCTATTTGCAAAAAATTAAATGTCGTTCCTCTCAAGAGTGAAAAACATGTCATACAATTAGACAGGACCCAAGTCAAGGTCATATAAGAAATCAAGGATGTGATGATCATAATTTTGACACACCCCAAGTGTGTGCAATTGATAGACATTATTGTAGTAGATATCCCATAGGCATATGGGCTATTACTGAGTTGATATTGGTCTAAAAATATAAACGGATACTTCAGTACAGACTAGGCACACCTCTTGTTGTCACTGAAGGGATACAAGAACATTATCAGAATCAATAGGGAGAGATATCTGAAACATATGGTCACTGATCTAGAAACCCCAAACGAACCCTCATCCACAGATTTCCCCATACTGGGCAATTATTCTTGCAACTCCTACTTCGGAAACTTTTCTCCTACCTTGTTCGATGTTCCTCTTACCCAAAAATCTAAAATAGGTTTTCAAGAGAAATTGCCAATATCAACAAAAGACACCCTCTTCTATCAAAACCTTGTGCTAGAGCTTGCAGAACAAAAGATTGGAGAGAAAGAAACCAATAAGAAAAAAGAAAGGAATGATTGCCGTTCACAAATTTGGACCCTCTATTTTGATGGATCTAAGTCACAAGAATGGTCAGGAGCAGGGTGCATCCTCATCGATCATAAAGGTAAATGTCATTTCTTGTCCTGTATACTAGAATTCGAATGTACCAACAACACTGCCGAGTATGAAACTCTAGTACAAGGATTAAAGAAAGCCATAGATTTGGACGTCAAAGAATTGAAAGTTTTCAGAGACTCTGAAATTATTGTTAGACAAGTAAGAAATACTATACACTGCAATTATCCTCACCTGAATAACTATCAGCAGGGGGTGCATAGGTT
Organism: Picea mariana; assembly: GCA_032191745.1. Taxonomy (NCBI): domain Eukaryota; kingdom Viridiplantae; phylum Streptophyta; class Pinopsida; order Pinales; family Pinaceae; genus Picea; species Picea mariana. The sequence continues at coordinate 145,653 of JASDQU010504525.1, read as the reverse complement.
AATAGAGCACTTTGAGGCTTTCAATATCACTACGATCCCCAGAGCAAAAAATATTCTTGCTAACTCCCTAGCCACAACCACTTCCAGGTTGTCACCTTTAGAAGATTATGAAGCATCTCGATTCACTGTAGAGCTACTCTACAAACCATCAGTACCTAATAACATTTCCAATTGGAAAGTCTTTGAAGGAGATGAACAGATCGTAAACTTCTTAACCAACCAAGACAATTTCAAAGATCTCGCTATTGATGATGAAGAGTTCCAAGAGCAATCAATATAAATCGATCCTCAGACAGGACAACCTATGGATAAATCAAAGGCTCACACAATCCCGAAAGGGATAGCTAATCTAGAAAATCTATTTGATCTGAAATAGTGATTTAAGGGACCTAAAAACGTAAATACAAGTAGCTCTTGTCCCCTGCATGAAACTATAAATCTTGTGACCCCAAAAAACCCAAAGAATATGAATCTCGACAAGACTATATCTAAGGAAGAGAGGAAATCCTACCTCAAATTATTCAAACAATACCAGGATGTCTTCTCATGGTCCTATAGGGATTTGAAAATGTATGATACCTGCATCATTCAACACACCATCCCGTTAAAACCTGAAGTGAAACCTTTCCAACAGAAGATCTGAAAGTATCACCCATCCCTAGAACCTCTCATGTATCAAGAATTAAAGAATCTTTTATATGCCAAGATCATTTTCCAGGTTAGGCATTCCGCCTGGGTAGCGAATCTTGTTCCGGTGAGGAAAAAGTTGGGAGAAATCCGTCAATGCGTAGATTTTAGGAACCTCAACAGAGCTTCTGAAAAAGACAATTACCCAGTCTCGCCAATGGAACAACTCCTGTAGACCATGTTTGGCTCAGAGATCTTCTCTCTACTAGACGGTTTCTCAGGTTACAACCAAGTACTGGTTTTAGAGGAAGATCATTTAAAAACCACCTTCTGAACCAAAAGGGGAACCTTCACTTATAAGGGCATGCCTTTCGAGTTAATTAATGCTGGAGCAACCTTCCAAAGGGCCATGGACATAGCTTTCCAGGGAATAATCAACAAATGTGTGGTAGTGTATCTAGATGACGTAACAATGTATTCAAAGAATACAGAAGATCACATCCAACACTTAACTTAGATTTTCGAGAGGTGTAGGAAATAAGGTATATCTTTAAACCCTAAGAAAACTATCTTTGGTTTCGAGGAAGGTAAGTTGTTAGGTCATTTATATCTCAAGCAAGGATTTTCATCGACCCGGAAAGGATTAAGGCCATAGCTCAACTTCCACTACCCCATAACAAGAAAGCTATGCAATCCTTTTTCGGGAAAATTAATTTTGTAAGGAAGTTCACTCCTGACTTCGCAGAAATCATCAAACCCTTACAAATGATGATTCGCAAGGATTTTGAATTTAAGTGGAATGATGAGCGAAAAGGTGTCATCAACAATATCAAAGCCGCTATATCCCGGGCCCCGGTGTTGTGAAGTCCTGATTTCAATAGAGACTTTTCCCTTTATACTTTCGCCTCTGACCAATCATTAGCTGCAGTTTTGACTCAGAAGGATGAAGAAAACAACGAAGCCCCAGTGTCATTTAAGAGTACTAATCTTCAAGGAGATTAGATAAATTATCATGTTATAGACAAACATGCCTACACAGTTTATAAGGCAGTAAAGAATTTCAGGTCTTACATCCTCAAGAATCACACTAAAGTAATTGTGTCGCACCCTGCAGTCCGATCCTTGTTCACCCAACAAGAAATGGGGGAAAGAAGAGGGAACTGGATGGAAGTAGTCCAGGAATTTGATCTAGATATAAAGCCTGCCAAACTAGAAAAAGGACAAGGGTTATGCAAGCTTGCAGCCGAAGCCCAGGATCAAGTAAATGAAGATTTTGGATGGGAGAACAAAATGGCACTATGGTGTGGTGAAGTAGCATACATCTCCCCAGGACAAGACTCCTGGTATAAGGATTTAACTTATCTTCTACATCATGGGACTTGTCCTGAAAACCTCAACCTTAGGGAAAGGAGAGCCCTCATATTAAAATTTGCGCAATATCACCATATAAATTCGAAGCTCTTCCGGATCAATTATGATGGGGTACTATTAAGATGTCTCAAATGAGAAGACACAGACAAAGTACTGAAAGAACTCCATGATGGCCCCACCGAGGCACATTTTGTAGAAAACACCACCGCTCATAAGCTTCTGAGAGTCAGCTATTATTGGCCCACCTTGTTCAAAGACGCTCATACTTACGCTAGAAACTATAAATGATCCGAAAATATCTTTTAAATGACTATGGTTGAGTTATTAATTGCATGTGTTAAATTAATCATTTATGAAGCTGAACCAAAGAGGATGAATTTAATGAAGAAACATAGCGGCCATAAAACAATATACAGATATGAACTGAAGAAATAAGAATAGAAAACCATAACAAGAGAAGTGATAATAGAGTTCGACACAAAATTGCCTACGTCTCCGGGCCTTTGTCTCAGTGGGGGAGGCTTCTTTATTAATTCTTCAATGCTTGAAAAGTACATCAAAAGTACTTAAAATGGACTCCATTCTGATCTTGTTGTGTTATGCTCGACCTCATAAATCAAATGCAACTGATAGCACTGAAAAATGTTGAGTATAGCCTCCGGAAATGACCTCCAAAGTTTTTCTCCTCAATAGCTCCCTTGCATAAAAATGGCTTTGGCTTTTCTTTGCTTCAGCATAACTCTGCTCTGACTATCCTTTATGGCCTCAAACAGGCCTAATTTTTATATATCTAAAGTTGGTTATCCTTCCCTAACTTCCTCCCAAAATCTGGGCTCAAAAAGAGTCCAATATCTCTCAATAATGGCCAAAATCCACTATTATAGGCTTAAAAACAATAAAAAATCCAAACTGTATAGTTAAAAACCCACTTTAGCCAAATATATGGGCTAAGCTCCCAAAAGGTGGTGCGCACCCCCTCTAAAATGATCACATGCACCTTAATTTGGCCAAGCGTTGGCCCTTAAATCACTCTAGCCCTTAAATGTATGGCACATATGATGTGACATGGTCTGAAATAGGAAAACCCTTGCGTGCCTTTCAAGTGGAAGCTCCTAGTTTTGGGGCGTTCACCATGGAACCACCCTTATCACCTCTCGTGCACTCCTGGATATATGGCATTTTGACAAGAAAACACGGGCTAGGGCTTAGCCCCAGCCCCCTCCTTTTTGAGGCTTAAGAATATCATGCAACATTTAATATAATATAATGTGGGCTTATATTAATAAGTCACATGGAGGCTCATTGGTGTTGGACCATTACTCAAGGCGTTGGCTTGGCTGTTGTTCTTGGGTTCAAAACCCACGAACCCCAAACATAATTTTGAAACTTGCCACACATTTTTATGACTGGGTGCCACGTGGTTGCCCATGCCTAGGCCACATGGCACCACCACATTTGAAAATTCACATGCCACATGTTGGTACTGTATTGGTCTAATTCTGCAACATTTTTCCAGTCATAGGTTGCCACTTGTCATCACCTGCCTTTGCCACATCAACATCTTGAAATAGTTTTGGTGATGTCAAGTTGATGTCAGCATTGACTTTTTGCCAGTGGACCTTTGACTTTTTCAGTAGTTTATTAGAGTGTGATAACTCTCGCATACGGAACCCGTTTGAGAAAGAAAATATATGGTCAGAATCAATGCGACGAGCCGGTCACAATGGAATTTGTTTCATATGATTCCGAGAACTTTCATTTTTTAGCCTTTTCTGGACCTGAGAAGCCTCTTGGATCCGATTCTGGATCACACCTCCCCACTAAAGGACCTTTTGTTCCCCAAAATGTTACAAGAATGGACTTTTAATGATTACATACTCATAACGAGAAAAATAAAACAAAATGTTGTACAAAAATGATGTTATAACAGGTCATCATTTCAACATGTGTGATTACATTAATGGAAGCAAAATACAATGAAGTTGAGTAATCCACTTATGGAAAAAACAAGTGATTGGTTTCTTTCCTTCACAGTGTTCCTCTTTATTTGTTGGTAATCATTCTTCCTTCATGAGTGCATGTGCAATCCTTTTGTCCTTCTTTGGACGAAGCTCCAGATTAAGCTTCCAACAACTAGCCTTTTGATGTCCACTCCTACTGCAATAAGTGCACTGATTTTTTGGCATCCAGACCTGTTTACCCTTCTCTTTCTTCCGTTGTGGAGTTGATCCTTTATTTTTTGTTTCCTTTCTGGTCAACATATGTTTCCTGTACAAAGTTTGTCTCTTCCAACACTTTGAAAAACAATGCTTGGGTGAATGACAATAAGTACATGGATAATGATTCCACAAGTTCTGGATTACTTGATTATGCTTATTATAATCAGAAGGAGAATTGGTAAAAACATGACCATTATACCTTCCATGTTGATCTTCACTTTTCTTTGGATATGAATTGCATTCACTACCACAATCCTAAAGTGATGCACCATTACCTTTTGTGAAGTGTTCCTGCAATGTCTTAAACTGGCCATTTGAAGCATTACTTGCTTCCAAAGTTTTGGAACTAATCTTGGAGGATGCTCCAAGCTCCACTTTGCCATATCCCAATCCCAAATATCGATGCCTTTCCACAACCTCAATGGGATTAACAATGCCTTGACCTTTACATCCAAGGCCCTTCCCTTCTTCATAACCCATCTTGGTTAGTATTCTCAAACCTACACCTTTGGTATGTTTTTCGAATGCACCAAAACCAACTTGATGAGAAGAAGGAGAATTTGATGAATAAACTTCACTGCATACCTCAGATATGTTTTCTGAAACAGATGTAGAAGGTACTTCCTTCAATCCTTCTTTGAATTTGTTGTTCTTTGAAGCTTTCACTTGAACCGTGCTCTTTCATTCCAAGTAGTCTTCATACAACACTTTCACCATCTCGGCCATGGAAAACACCAAATTTCTGAACTCCCTCTCATTTTGAGAAAGTCCCCCTGTAGATTCCATTTACTCCCTTGAGATGAGCTCTTCCCTCACTAACATGCAAAACTCAAATTCCAAATGTCAACTAGCTCTGATACCTCTTGATCCGAAAAGATCTTTTAAATGACTGTGGTTGAGTTATTAATTGCATGTGTTAAATTAATCATTTATGAAGCTAAACCAAAGAGGATGAATTTAATGAAGAAACATAGCAACCATAAAACAATATACAGATATGAACTGAAGCAATAAGAACAGCAAACCATAACAAGAGAAGTGATAACGGAGTTCGGCACAAAATTGCCTACATCTCCGAGCCTTTGTTTTAGTGGGGGGGGCTTCTTTATTAATTCTTCAATGCTTGAAAAGTACATCAAAATTACTTAAAATGGACTCCATTCTAATATATCTGTGTTCTGCTCGACCTCAGAAATCCAATGCAACTGTATAGTTAAAAACTCACTTTAGCCAAATATATGGGCTAAGCCCCCAAAAGGTGGTATGCACCCCCTCTAAACTGGTCACATGCACCTTAATTTGGCCAAGCGTTGGCCCTTAAATCGCACTAGCCCCTAAATTTATAGCACATATGATGTGACCTGGTCTGAAATAGGAAAACCCCTACGCGCTTTTCAAGTGGAAGATCCTGGTTTTGGGGCGTTCACCATGGAACCACCCTTATCACCTCTTGCGCGCTCTTGGATATATGGCATTTTGACAAGCAACCATGGGTTGGGGCTTAGCCCCAGCCCCCTCCTTTTTGCGGCTTAAGAAAATCATGCAACATTTATAATATAATGTGGGTTTATATTAATAAGTCACGTGAAGGCGCGTTGGTGTTTGATCATTACTCAAGGTGTTGGCTTGGTTGTTGTTCTTGGTTTCAAAACCCATGAACCCCAAACATAATTTTGAAACTTGCCACACGTTTTTATGACTGGATGCCACATGGTTTCCCATGCCTGGACCACGTGGCACCACCACATTTGACAATTCACATGCCATGTGTTGGTACTGTTTTGGTCTAATGTTTTGGGTGGGAAATCCCCCTACAGTCTAGCACTTAGGATTTTATCATGCACACAGAAAATACCTAAAGTTTCCTACTTTTTACCATCATCCCAGACCGAATCCCAATTATTCTTAAGAAAATACACAGTTAAGAAGATCAAGTGAACATACCTTATTTCTAGCATTTGATATCGATCCCTCTTCACGCTTGGTCTCTCTTTGACTGCAACTCTCCTCCCAAGGCTGACCTACATTCACAAAAGACAAACAAATAACTCCACATGCATTTGATCTACAGATTAATGGGTTAGAGGTTTAATCAACATGTACGCAATAAACAATGAAAACCTCATATGGTGGGACGGGAAAAGTACTTCTTTATTATTAACTTCACTAAATAAACTTACAATGATGAAGCCAGCCACTGCTCCTCGATCCTGGTCCTGGGCTCTTCTTCCACTGTCTTCCAACTGCTTTTCTCTATACTTCTCTTTGCACAAGGATGGCTAAAGGTTGGGACAAAGGGAATGCTCAATCGGGTATAGTTTCTTTACTATGATTCTCCTCTTCCAAATGGGACCCCTAACTCTTCTTTTATAGGCTAGAAGAAGCTAGGTATTTGGTCGAATGTCCGACCATGCATGGCCGAAAGGTTTAGTTAACTTACCCAAAGTTGTGTGTTCCATCAGCAACTTTCCTTTTTTCATGCTTTTGTAGGTACACATGGGCTGTCTTGGGTTAGCTAGCATGTACACGCATGCAATAATGTAGCAGGGCATGTGGGGCTTTATAAAAGGGGATTTTAAGAAGAGTTGTTCAGCAGTGTTTTGGCACAGAAGGAATCTGAGATGGCCTGATGCCAGGTAAGCATGTCTGGTGCAAATTAGGGTCATAACAGATGCCCCCTAATGTGTGAGGTCAAAAGAGCATCTGATGGCCGAAATACATTAACAATCTTCACCGATGTGTTGAACAAGTGAGCCCAGGGACCAGAAATTGGGAGGTGTCGTCTGCAAAATAATAATTGTCTCACTAAAGCGGGCATACTGTTGGCAGCCAACCCAATTTTTTTTTTATTACTCTCAAAAGTTTCCTACACCCCTTGTGGTATCATGACAAATCATTGTCGCATTGTGCTAAAGCAGATTATACGATGATTGATAGAACCCCGAGCTATCAGTCAACACTAAACCCTGTGATTAAGCAGATGATCAAACGGTGGAATTGGCACGTTAAATCGGTAATTAATGCAGGTACTGTGTTGGTTTTGAACTTAACACTTGGCGCTTGGATTTCATATGATGTGCTGGTTCTGACTTGGATGTTGGCACGTAGAAGTGGTGAATCACCCACTCGCTGGTCGATGCATTTGTTTTTATGATTATGGTTTTGAACAGCTCGGAACAGGCTCATTAATATAGTACGTGGTGATGTTAATCCCACCACCTTC
>JASDQU010504525.1:67309-83625 GCA_032191745.1 Picea mariana | reverse complement strand
AAGGTGAGTAGAGAGCAAGGCGGGGTAATCACTATTCCCCAATGCGGTTATTCTGTGAGCTCAAGTTCTCAATTGGCAAAAGTGTCTTCCAGGCATGGCGCGATGGAATAAGTAAGTAAATATGTAACGAACTACTTGCAATGGATAGGAGGGCCCATTAACTCTTGATCTATCCATTATGGCGTAGTCTAACGGTCACGTAACAGGTAATAAATTTCTTTCGAGCTATTCGGGCCATCAGCGGAATGGGTATATCATCTTCTAATGATTATATTATGTCAGGTCTTCCTATAGCTTTCCAAGTTCCTTCTGTCATAATGTTCACCTGTGTTTCTTCATCCAAAACACAGTCAATGTCGAAGTCTCCTATTCTCACTTCAGTCTATTCTTTCTTCTTGAATATTTCTGATAACTTAACATGGCAGTGGTTATTCAAGGTGTCTTTCATCTACAGTAACATATTTTCTGATTCTTTTTGGGGTTCTTCTATTTTTGGATCTACCTTAGAGTTTTCTTCTTTTAGATTCATTATGTCAAGCTTAGCAATTATTCTAGGGCAATCTAATACTTCATGGTCCAAATCCTTGCAACAAAGACAACTAAATCTTCCACCAGGACATTCCTTAGCTAGATGTCCCGGTCTTCTGCAACTGTAACATAGGGTTAATCATATTTTTATTTTAAATGATCCCAAACCTCTTCTATACTGCACACTAGGATCATGGTAGCTGGTCTGCAAAAAATTCCTTCTAGGATCCTACATCCATCTGTTAGTCCAAACATTCTTTCTATGCATAGGTATAACATATCTATCATTACTCTTATCAGATATATTCATATCGAACTTGCTTTCATCTAATAATGCCCTAGTTTTCCAACTAGGACAAAATCTATCAAGCATACCTAAATTCATGTTTCAGAAACAAAAATTTCCACTTATCTTACTTCTATAGAGCACAAAGCTTTCAGATCTAGAACTTTTTAACTATTCTTACCTTTATCAGAGCACAGGGCTTACAGATCTTACCTCTTTCTTGTAGATCTGACCTCTTTCTTGCAGATCTGACCTCTTTCTTTCAGATCAGACTTCTTTTCTTTCAGCACAGAGCTTTCTAGGTCACAAGGGATACCGCTCACTAGGGCACAGATCCACGCACAGAGCTTTCTTTGCACAGAGCTTCTTCTTCTCTAGTTCCTAGCAATCACAGTTTCATGTCCTGGCAATGGAACCATTTGTTGGCACAGGGGTAGACCCAGGGTTCAACGCTCAAGAGTGCACCAAAAAAGCCCTAACTACCATCCCTTTCAGCAACACCTGTGAAGCAAATGAAGTCTCATTCGAGGTAGAGGCAGGGGTGGTTGCAAGACTCAGGTGTCTGCAACCTTAGCTGGGACACAGATATGTGATTATCTTACGTACAATGCACTTAGCATCAGTATGCCCTAACATACATTTGTTGTTATACTTCGCAGAAAGCACAAAGCTTTGGAGTAACTAGCCAGATATGGCTCTTAGCAATAGTAAATAGACTATATCCAACATATTAAGCACTTAGCACGTTCTCCACATCAGATATAGCATTCATGTACATTTATTAAGCACAAAGCATGATCAAATCTACTTAAACACCTCAAGTCGAATCACATAGCATAGCAAATACAATCACATAAGATCAAGGAACAGGGAACAGCACACAGGTTTACCATGGTTCAACCCCACCCTGGGGCTACGTCCACAAAGTCTTTTTCTTATTATCTTTTTTGAATCGGGTTACAGCACCAAGACTTCAAGATCCTACCCTGCATAGGACAAGAGATCTGTGCAGCTCGCTAGATCCTCTTTCCTCGGGTAGATTCAACCACTAAGCCTTCTCACACTCTGGGCACTTAGCACTTACAATACTTACAGCATGCACAGAGATCTCACAGTCACACAAACTTCTGATCACATAGATCCAACTTATGCACTAAGCCATTGACTAGACAGGGGCCCTCTTCGTACATGGCCTAGACCTCTATTTATACATAGAAAAAGGCCTAAACAAGGGCTGACATCCCTTTCCCATTACAATATTCCCAAAACACCCAAAAAGGTTCCACAAAAGGTGGCGAGATCCCGTGATCTCCGCTTCGTCATGCACTCTTTCTTCGACAGGAAATCGAAGTACCAAAATGGTCAACTATGACCAAGTATTCCTCAAAACTTGGTTGAGGGCCAACAACCACACAAAGGGATTTAGGTAACAAAAATGGAGTATGTTATTCTCAAGAAGGAAACCAAGTTAACTCAAAATATTATGCAGCTGCTCTCCTCAGTACATTTAAGAATAAAGTTGAAGAAAAGACAAGTAATTATCAGAACTCTAGAGGACTACTTCCACCCATCAAGAAGGAATATAAGACAACTCCAAAGAAGGTTTATCAAAATAGGTATCCTCACATTTTCATTGGTTATTGCTTTGCATGCTCTAATTTCGAACACAAAACTATGAATTGTAGAGCATATGGAAGGAAAAACTTGTGGGTTAATAACTATAACCTTAAAGATAACCAAACAGTAAATCAAGTTAAAAGGAGAAACTATAACTCCTTTGCACCTCTACAAGAAGGGAACCCAGAATGCTTCAGATGTCATAATTATGGACATAAAGCCAGTAGTTTCAAATTAATGGAAGTCTCAAAAAAACCAAAGTTCATTAGAGAGAAAAAGAAGCTTTGGAAAGAAAAAACATCAAAAGAGGAATGTCTCATTGCCTTGAAAGCCCAATATAAAGAAGATCTTTGTTATGTTGACAGTGGGTGCTCAAAACATATGACAGGAAACAAGGACAAGTTTTTGAACTTGAAGAAACAAAAGGGTAAAGTTACATTTGGTGACAATGCTTCAGGTAACATACTTGGGAAAGGAACTGTGAGTTTGGGAAAAGACAAAGCCAAGGATGTGTTGCTTGTTGAAAAACTAAAACCTAGCCTATTAAGTGTTAGCCAAACTTGTGATCAGGGGCACATTTGCATCTTTGATTCCCAGAAATGTGAGATCAGGAGAGAGGACTCAAGAAAATTGGTTGGTACTGCTCCTAGAACTCCAAAGAATGTATATAAACTAAATACAAAATTGAATGAGGAATCTCATATAAATTTAGTAGATGAAAGTTGGCTATGGAATAGAAGGTTGGGGCACATCAACTTTGACAATTTAGTGAAAGTCAGCAATCTTGGGGCAATAAGAAATTTGCCAAAAATCATAAAGCCCTCAAATCCTATATGTAGACATTGTCAACTAGGGAAGCAAACTAGAATAAAGTTCAAAACAAAAGAATACTCAACGTCAAAACCTTTAGAGCTTGTTCACACCGACCTCTATGGACCTACAAGGACCGAGAGTTTACAAGGAGATTCCTACTTTATGTTGGTCATTGATGATTTTACTAGAATGGATTGGATTTGCTTTCTCAAGGAAAAATCAGAAGCACTTAACAAATTCAAATCCTTTAAGACCCTTGTTGAAAATGAAAAAGAGACAAAAATCAAATGTATTAGATCAGATAATGGTGGTGATTTCACCTCAAAACAATTTAATCTCTTCTTGGAATAAAAAGACAATTCTCTGCTGCCAGAACACCTCAGCAAAATGGGATTTTTGAGAGAAGGAATAGAACAGTCTAGGAAGTTGCAAGGACTATGCTCAATGAAGAAAAATTATTTGATGGATATTGGAGGGAAGATGTAAGCACATCAGTATACATATTGAACAGAGGTCAGCTCAATATTAATAGTAATAAGACTCCTTATGAACTATGGTTTGGAAGAGCTCCTTCGGTAAAATACTTTAAGGTCTTTGGAAATAAGTGTTACGTCAAAAGGCTTGATGAGAATCTCGAAAAATTTGATGCTAGATCTAATGAAGGTATCTTTGTTGGATATGCCTCTACCAATAAAGCATATAGATGCTACAATATTAGATTACATAAGATTTTTGAGAGTGCAGATGTCATTGTAGATGATTTAAAAACAACAAGGATCAAACATCAAGAGACTATACTTGACAATGAAGATGATGATGAGTCAGTTGGTACACAAGCAGAAGAAGTAGAAGAGGATAAAGAAGAAAAGGAAGAGGATGATATGGATACTAGTGAAGACGAGGAATATATTCAAGAAGAAGAGATAAGAGAAGAATCCCCCAAAAGAGACACAAAGACACCCTCAAGAATGATTCAAAGGAATCATCCTGAGGAACTGATTATTGGAAATAAAAGCGATGGAGTCCATACARGAAGACAATTGTTGTATCAGAYAGAAATAGCACTTATGTCACATATTGAGCCCAGCTCAATCAAAGAGGCATGTAAAGATGAAAATTGGGTCAWTGTTATGAATGAAGAATTGGACCAGATTGAAAAAAATCAATCCTGGRAACTAGTTCCAAGACCCAAAAATAAAAATGTCATTGGAACTAAATGKGYGTATAAAAAAAAATGGATGAGAATGGGAAAGTAATCRGGAACAAAGMCATATTGGTGTGTAAAKGGTATGCTCATGTTGAAGGGGTRGAMTTTGAAGAAACCTTTGCACCTGTGGCCAAATTAGAGGCAATTAGGATGTTCTTATCCTTCGTCAGATACAAAAATTTTAAAKTATACCAGATGGATGTCAAGTCATCTTTTCTCAATGGAAACCTAGAAGAGGAAGTCTATATTGAGAAAACAGAAGGATTTCAATTAACTAACAAAGGAGACTATGTCTSTAAACTAAAGAAATCACTCTATGGGCTAAAACAAGCACCCAGAGCATGGTATGCAAGGCTAGATTCTTATTTACAAGTACAAGGCCTCAAAAGAGGATCAACAAACAGCAATATTTATTGTAAAATTGTTGGTAACAACATGATTATTGTGGAAGTATATGTTGATGATATTATATTTGGCAGTAATGATGAAAAAATGAGTAAGGACTTTGCTAGGAGAATGCAACAAGAATTTGAAATGTCCTTGCTTGGTGAACTAAATTTATTTCTTGGATTACAAATAATACAGTCCAAAAGAGGATTCTTTATCCATCGATCCAAGTATGTTAAATATATGCTTAAGAAATTCTAGTTAGAGGATTGCAAACCTGTTAGTACACCTATGACAGTTGGATGCAAACTAAGAAAGGAAGATGAGTCCAAATTCGTAGATCCAAAACACTACAGATCAATTATTGGGAGTTTACTCTATGTAACAACTTCTAGACTTGATGTCCAGCAAGCTATTGGGATGGTGGCTAGATTCCAAGCAGCACCAAAAGAGAGCCATGTTCAAGTTGTGAAAATAATCTTTAGGTATTTGAAAGGAACCATAGATCTTGGTTTGTGGTACCCTAGCAAGGATTCATTCACTTTAAAATCCTATTCAGATGCAGATTGGGCAGGTTGTGTAGATGATAGAAAAATTACAAGTGGAGGAGCATTCTTCTTGGGAGAATCATTGGTAGCTTGGATAAGAAAGAAATAGTCCTCAATTTCTCTGTCTAGCACTGAAGTTGAGTATATCATAGCAGTATAATGTTGCACAGAAGTGGAATGGATGAAACAAACCTTGCAAGACATCAAAATAGTGTTTGAAGAACCTACTACTATCTACTGTGATAATACAAGCGCTAAAAGTCTCTCCAAGAACCCTGTCCAGCACTCCAAATCAAAACACATTCCCATAAAATACCACTATCTAAGAGATCAAGCTGAAAATAAGAACATTAAATTGGAATATGTCCCAACACAAGAATAGGGGGAAGATATTTTCACTAAACCCTTAAGAAGAGATGTATTTGAATATCTCAGGAAAATATTGGGAGTAATCCCTCTTCCAATCTAATCTCTCAAGAAAATAATGCATCAGTTGGCACCATTCAAGGGGAGACGAAAATAAAAATCAGGAGGAGTCATTCAGTTATGACAGGAAAAGTATGATTGCAGGAGGAGTTACCCAAGTTTAGATTCTGGTCAGAAGCATACAGACAGACAGAACTCTACCATAGGGGAAGCAACCATTTGCCATTGATGTCAAAGGGGAAGAGTAACTTCATAGGTGAGAAGCATCATCACAGGGGGAGATTGTGTACGAAATTGGTGTGTTTCCATCAATGACAAAGGGGGAGATTGTTGGATATAGTGTCATTAATATGTTGTCATTGATGTCAAACAGTATGATAGTACGCAGAGATTAAAAATATCAGGAGGGTTAGCGACTGAAGATTAGAAGCTCAGAAGAAATGATGCACATGAAACTCATAAGGGAAAGTGCCAGATCAATGGCAGGGATGGATTGCGAAAAGTAAAAGGAAAATTAAACAATGTGTTATTCCCAATCTGGCAATTAGTCTAGACCATCAGATTACAAGACAAGGATCGTTGGAGGACTACTCAATGATCATATCAAATCAGGGCCGTTGGATACACAAGCACCAGATCAATTGTAGGGAGATATTATGGAGAGAGAAAGGAGAATTAAACAATGTGTTATTTCCAATCCCGCAATTAGTCTATATTGTTAAATATTATAGATTCAAAGATCGATGTCTGTTGTTGATCCACCAACAATCGCACAACTTCAAATTTTAGAGTTTGGGCGATGACTTAAACCACTCACAAGTTATGGTTCTGCAATCCACATTGATTGTTGGATCAAGTTAAGTGGAAGGATAGGATAAGTAAAGACGAAGATCATCTGATACGAAGTCCCGAAGAAAATGTGAACCATCTGATATGAATAACACTTCGGGAGATATCAGGACCATAAGATCATGTTTAGTGGAAGGACATAGTAAGCCACAAATGTCCTGAAATAGATGTAATTCATCAGATCTAAGGTAACACTTCAGAAGATATCCTGACCGTCAGATTGATGAAAGTAGAAGGATAGGATAAGCAAGGCCAAAGGCCTGAAATCCCGAATAGCCGAATTCTCGACAGTTGTTGGATCGTGTTAAGCCTTTTTGGGCTAAATATTGAGCATTGGATGAATTCAAGTTACTCAAGGTTTACACTTCGGTGAATCTCACTTCGGGAGAATTGGGAAGTGGAGAAATCGAATTACCCAAAGTCTCGAAGGCCGAAATTCCAAATTCATGAGGATAGGACATGTGGCATAATCAGTTGATGACAAGTGTCAAGGTCCCATATGTATTTTAAGCATACGTAAGCCATGAATCCAAGTGACACATGGTAGCCACTCAAGAAGCGCCACATCAACAAGTGACGTCAGCAAGTTACGTGACTCTGGGAGTTTTTACTTCAGGAGTTTTCACCACCAGCAAATAACCTAAGTCCAAAGTCCCGAAGGTCGAAGCCCCAAAGAGGACATGAGTCATCTGATCTGAAGAAAACTTCAGGAGTATTCTCAATCATTGAAATATTATGGACACGCATTTGTTGTTCGGGATATTTGTAAAGAGGCTCGAAGTCGCGAAGGACAAAGTTCTGAATTTCTGAAGTAAACGAGAATCATCCATCTCATTGGGAGATTAAAATGTGATCATTGATTTTGATAAGTGATCAAGCACTCACTTGGCTTAGTGTCTGGTCACCACCTGTGGTCATATGGAATAAGAGAAATAAAGGTAAAAGACAATACATCACTTAAGTCGATAAGCCTGTGGTTTTGCATTGTCGATCATATGTAAATGGTTTGAAGGAAGAGCCTAAGAGGAACTTGATTTTTGAAGTATTTGCAGAGATTATGGTTAAGTTAAATGAAGAGGTGTGATGGGCCAAATGAAAGGACACAATGCGTTATAACTCACACCAGTTTGAAGATTATATAAACAAGAAAGAGTGGTGAGAAGAAAGTGTCTATGTAGTCCAGATCAAAAGATATATTAAATCACAAAAGCAGAGAGAAAAGTAGTGAATACATGATAAAGAAGTTTTCCAGATTCATAAATTAAGGGTGGTTGGGTGGCGCAAGGGCAGGTTGGATCCTACAGGGGAGTAGGTGCTTCCTTGTCAGTTGTAGCTGACTAAACAGGGGGTCAAAGCCTCCTACTAGTTGGTGTTGGTGAACAAGTGTGTGGGTGCATTGTGATTAGTGGGTGTTGATCTAAAAGGAAGAACATCTTCCTTCTATGTAACATGTAAAACAAAATTTTGTAGTTAATAGAAAAGTGTTTGTGGTTTTCCTAGTTGGGTTCCACGATAAAATATTGTGTTAAAATTTTGTTTGTGTTACCAAAAGAAAATTTAATAAAATTATTGTGTCTTTGATTCACCCCCCCCTCTCAGTGACAGGATCCGATCCTTTGGTCTTATCCTTGGTCTTCAGATGCTTCTGAGAAAGGATATTTATAGTTATGCTCACCTTCTTGAGACAAGGTCTCAACAATTGATCAGGTTTTTATCCAATGGGAGCATGTAAGCCTTTTCTTTCCCCTCTTAGTCTAAGTAATATGGTGTTTCCTTTTGAGTCTAATCTTATTGTTTGTAAGACCTCGAGCCTTGGTATTTGTGTGTTTTTGAGCCCTAGTTTCATGGATGTTGATTTTCCTTAAGATAAGGCTATCCTTGAAGCTATGATTATGGATATTTGACCTCCTCCTAAACTGGAAACTTTACAGGTTGGTTACCAAAGAAGCCCTTGGCCTAAGCC
Organism: Picea mariana; assembly: GCA_032191745.1. Classification (NCBI taxonomy): domain Eukaryota; kingdom Viridiplantae; phylum Streptophyta; class Pinopsida; order Pinales; family Pinaceae; genus Picea; species Picea mariana. Next base: position 75,001 of record JASDQU010504525.1, on the reverse strand, counting down.
TAGTGATGGGATCTACTTGGAAAAAAACTATGCATAATTTGTAAGGTTGTGCAGTCCTCTGTACATATTGTACTTTTAAGATTTCTTGTTTTCATGTTTTGTATCCCTTACCACATGTTTTATCAGAGGTTTTTACATTGGACTTATTAACTTTTGGGTAAGTGTTTTTGGTCTTATATACATGAATTTGGAGACATTTTCTTTGGTACCTTTTCATTCCATGTCAATCTATTCTGACAGGTAATGATATTGAAATTGGCATATAGGTTAGATTTTCCCCTCCATGAATTTTTTCATTATCCATTTCATGTTTCATTTTTCCTTAGGATCGACCCCACTGAGTTGCAACGCAGAAACTTCTTTGTTGTTTAGAAGTGTCGTAATTCATGTGGTAGAGCCTACCTTCCATGGGCATCCTAGTTTAGAACTTCTTTGTATTATGGTTCTCATGCTACAAGTTTTCTATTAGGATTGGGAGTCATGTTTATTCATGCCATGACTTTGCGTTGAGGTTGCATATATTCTTATTAATATTTTTCTAGTTGTTACCTACAAGAATCCCCCTAACACATGTTAATACTTATGTCATAACTTCTTCATAGTCTTCAATGGGTATTGTGTTATTTACTGACATATAGGGTAGGTTCCATTCCTCCTACACTATGCATCTATTCATTTTGATCACATATCTTCCATAGGATCAACCCCACTCATTAGCAGTACCACACCCTTCGAGTTGCTTATAGGTGTCTCTTATGAATGGTAGAGCTTACCTCTCCATGGGTGTCGTAGTTAGTACTTCATTGGCCTTTTGACACCCATGTTGTAGTCTTCCTATTTGCTTGGAATCCCTCTTTAGTCCCACCATGAATTTACATTGAAACCTCATGACTTCCTCTCAATCTCTTTCTGTCTAATTCACCAACAAGCCTTCCAGACTTTTGTTGAGTTGTATTTGCATTGCATATTAATTGCTCACACTTTTAGGCCAAATGTCGGCTTCGACATGTTATCATTGAACCATTTTCTTATGCATTCCTACCAGTCACTAGCCCTATAATTTATGCCTGGTGACTCGACACCTTAAACCTAGAGGAAACATTCCCTGAGTGTCCTTATCATGCACATGCTTCCTTTCATTGAGCATAGATATGTTCCCTGCGCTTTGGAACTAGTTTGCTTGCTCATGACACTCGTTTCCTCAACTATACTATAGCATTCTTTTATTCTTTTCCAGGCTTTAATAACATGAAAAAGACAAAAAAAAACTAAAAAACTAAAAAGAAAGGGGGAAATCATCTATCTCTTTTGTTGGAAGCAGTCTTGTCACCCTTTAACAAAGCACAATCTTTGAGTGAGTGTCTCAATATTTTGGGTTTAGTATGGCTTTAGGATACGTTTCCACGTTGTTGAGCATGATCTCCTCTATTTGGTTATTCTTCCAACCATATGGAGCATTTGTTGATGCCTATTATATCACGAACGTATCCCAGTCTGTAATCCATGTTTCCTAAGTCACATAATGTGTCGTGTTTTTTTAAGGGGATTTTTAGCCTGTATTGACCATTATGTAGCAAGTCTCTAACCTTTCAATTCAGCCTTCCCATGTCAGTAAAGTACATCTCATCATCACAAGTATATTTATGTCTCACTTGTGCTAGTATAGAAGGTACTCATTGACTTCTTGTTGGTGCGTCTGCTCTTATCGACTCTGACATATTTCTCTAAGAGTATGAACTAGAGTTGCACCCTGGTCCAATTTCCATCATTTATAGGTGACCTTGCACTTAGCAGATGATAAACCATCATTGGTTGCTCATTGAGTGGTTTCCCTTGTGTTATATGTCAACAACAATCATCACACATACGGATTCATATAGTAATTTGGTTTCCATCTGACCCAATTGGTGGATTCCTTGTCTTTGTTGGTAGTCTCCATTATTGGATATTATTCAGAGAGTCTCTATTGTGCACTGTTCCATCTGGTGCATTCTAGATTCATGCCTCGGTGTGGTCGTTACAATCTATTCATCTGAGTCCTTCCAAATCTTTGGCCTTATGCTACCCCTCATGCTGGATGATGGAGGATGCCTTAATGCCCTCCTTCTAGTGGATATCTTCCTATCGAATTCAACACATCTTTCTTTGGGATAGGGATCTAGAGTTATTTTTGGTACCTTGGGGCTTGCAATCATCAGTGGTAGGTTCCCTCACTATTGAGATTGGGAATACATCCATGTACCCTGCTCGATAGATTCTACCAAGTGTTTGACACCAGCTCATTTATTTACACTTTTTAGATTGTACCATGGTACCTTCACACCCATTAACATCATCGGTGGGTTGTCTCAAGTTTTTTAACATTATACATCAATAACTGGTAATCAAACGGTGTCTCGCTATGTTCGACCCCAACACATCTATTCACATGGTGTAGACTCTGATCCGGATTATTTTCGGCACAAAATGAGAGCGGAGATATAATAAATAAATGTACAGAGATATCTAGAATATCCAATAATATAACATAAATGTATCATAGATTCAACCATAAACACAGAGATAATGTAATACACAATTTTCTATTAATGAGAGAAAATGTACAAAGACTGTAAAAATACAGAGTGAAAGACTTGCTAGAATGGTGGCAACTTATCTCTGAGAAGAGATGTGTCCGCTACTCGCATTCGCAAGAAGATGTTTTTAAAATGAGGCTCCAAAGGCCCTTTTATCATAAAGAAAATCCAAAACCCTAACCCCGGAAGATGAAAATCCAACAGTTTTGTGGACCTTGTTTTGGGTAGTTTGGTGTATCAACTTCTCGAGGGCATAACTTTGGCATATAATCTTTGTTTTGGGAGAACGATAGCTCATTGGAAAGGTATCGTCGAGGAGATTCATTTAGGGGGATCAATCTAAGCCTTTGGCTATCATTGAGAAGCTTGATCCCAGAAAAACCTTCATTTAGGCCCTCAAAATGGCCCCGGAAGTTAAAAACTGCTAAAAATAGTAAATTACCAAAAATGCGAGAAAATTGTTTTGAGCTAGTTGGAAAAGATGGGTGGCCATCGATATCCACCTGGATCAATACTTCCTCCTTAGGAAGAAATGGTCTCCATTATGTTGAGTGCTCGGGGGAGAGGGAAAAGCGTTTGTAAATCTGCATCTTGATAAGTTGCTTGCCTTGTTGGAGAAGTTGTGTTGCTTAGCTTGTTGAAGGTTGTCACAAACCTGTGGTTGGAAGGGTTGGACCTTTTTAACCAGTCTAGCTACGTGAGATGCATGTGTGTAGAAGGAATATTTACACTTTGTTGCAATATTTTCGACCTGCTTTTGTTGGATAAAAGGTGCTTGGCTGTAGTGGTTGTAGTATCCTTCTGTTATCCTTTTGAACATATTGTGAAGAAGCTAAATTTTGTAGTATGAGATGCTACCTTGCAACATTTTTTAGGTGTAACAGTAGTCGGAACTACCTCTGGTATTCTGTAGAGATGACCCCCTAGAGAAACAATGACACTACGAGATTGAGACTCATAAACATCATGGTGCCTCCACATAAATGGTTGGCCCAAGAGAACATCACAGACATCCATTGGGGAAACATCACATAATACTTCATCCTTGAAGGGTTGGTTGTCGTATGAAAATCAACACTTTTGGATGACACGGAGATCTCGTCCCTGGAAAATCCACCCGATGTTGTATGGTTGTGGGTGTGGTGTTGTCGACAATCCCAACTATTTGACGACCTCTGTTGAGATGAGGTTATTCTGGCTTCTGCTATCAACAATAAAATGCAGTGGGGTCCCCTTCACCCACATATGTGAATGAAAAAGGCACTCCCCCTCTTCAGAATATGTTGGTTTTTCTGGTTGAATTGTTGTGGTCATGACAATAGCAGTGAGGTCTGCATTGATGATCTGTCTTTTACCAGTATTTTCATAATCAGATTCTGAATCAGGGTTTGGCTCCTTGTCTTTGATCTCGAACACCAATGATTTTTTTGAGCGACATTCATCGATGTTGTGCCAGGGGATTTTGTGGAAATTGCACCATCTTCCGGTGTCCTTCTTTATCTTCTCGTGACCCTTCTTTTCCTATGTACATTTCTTTATTATATATCCACTCTCATTTCATGCCAAAAATAATTTGGATCAATGGTATCAGATATTCAACCATAAACACAGAGATACAGTAATACACAATTTTCTATTAATGAGCAAAAATGTACAAAGACTGTAAAAATACAGAGTGAAAGACTCGCTAGAATGGTGGCATATTATCTCTAAGAGATGTTTCCACTACTCGCATTCGCAAGAAGATGCTTTTACAATGAGGCTTCAAAGGCCCTTTTATCATAAATAAAATCCAAAACCCTAACCCAGGAAGATGAAAAGCCAACAGTTTTGTGGACCCCATTTTGGGTAGTTTGGTGTATCANACACAATTTTCTATTAATGAGCAAAAATGTACAAAGACTGTAAAAATACAGAGTGAAAGACTCGCTAGAATGGTGGCAGCTTATCTCTGAGAAGAGATGTTTCCACTACTCGCATTCGCAAGAAGATGCTTTTACAATGAGGCTCCAAAGCCCATTTTATCATAAATAAAATCCAAAACCCTAACCCAGGAAGATGAAAAGCCAACAGTTTTGTGGACCCCATTTTGGGTAGTTTGGTGTATCAACTTCCCGGGGGCGTAACTTTGGCATATGATCTTTGTTTGGGGTGCACAATAGCTCGTTGGAAAGGTATTTTCAAGTAGATTCATTTAGGAGGCTCAATCAGAGCCTTCGGCTATCATTGAAAATCTCGATCCCAAAAAACCTTCATTTAGGCCCTCAAAATGGCCCCGAAATTTTAAAACTGCTAAAAATAGTAAATTACCAAAATTGGCAGAAAATTGTTTTGAGCCAATTGGAAAAGGTGGGTGGCCACCGATATCCACCTGGATCAGACTCATACCATGGCAGAGTGTTTTGAAGACTTTGGGTGAAGTACGAGCATCACCTCTTTTGTGCTCCTACACGACATATTGTATTACCCCTCAGAAATTGGTACTTGTAGAGGATCATCATGTTCATTTCATTGGTTCCATATATCCTATGATTTTTATTTTAAGACATAGATCCATTGTGTATCCATTCGTGACTATGATCTATTTTTCCATGAATCCACTATGCATTCCTCGTGACCATGAATGCTACATTAAATATCATATGGATCCATTATGTATTGTTCGTGGCCATGGGAATCAGTCATACTTTCATATGTTCCATGGGTCCACATTGTACCTGATTTGGCATCCATGCTTACATCACTCCTGAGCATGGGTATTCCCGACTTGGGAAGAGAATACTCTTCCTTGATCTTTGCTAACAATTTTTGTTCTTGGATCAGTTGTTTGGGAACTTTCATTGGCTCTATTTCAGTGCATCCTTGACTCTCAAAGTTATCATGTATTCTAGCCATCAGTTTCTTTCTAACCTCACACATTAGGGGGAATCTGTTATACCAAAATTTCCCACATCAATTGCATTTGTGAGATGGCTTAGTCCTTTTCCCTAGCTTGTAAATATAAATTCCATCCTCCTACATCAAACTCATCTAAAAAACAATATTTTTGTTTCCATATGTCTGTCACCAGTGTGAAAACCACTGATGTCCATGCCTTGATAGTTTGCAATCTATGGATGACCTCAAAAAATGTGAAAAATTAAAATAATCCACATTTTTGGGTGGGTTTTTCGGTTGGGCTCATTCCCAAACTTTCTTGGTCCCATAAAACATGGAATTCAACCACCTCAACTCCTTGAGGATGGTATAAAGGAACCTTTGAGGGCATGGATGATGTAATTTCCCTGATCAGGAACCCTTGGTAATTGTACATATAGGTTGGTGATCCGATTAGTACCAAGTGTAAATGTATGAACATTTAGGTTGTTGAGCCGTTAGCATCAAGTTTTGGTATTGCACGTATCTGAGTAGTGCACGAAGAAGTGTTATCAAGATAAGGTGTGCACATTTTTATGTGTTGCGCGCACCTGGGTAAGTGCGCACATTGCACGATGTTGCATGCGCTTGGGTTAGTGCACGACACTGAATGGTTATGTATGGAGTCCTGAGCGCCAGTGTGATTATGAGTCTAGTGAGCCTTGATGTAGATATGCCAATGAACCTATCCATGTAATTATAATCATGAATATTAATATAATATTGTATCGTTGCACACAAACTAACTCTGACAAAAAAGAGATGGGGGGCCAACTCCACCGGAAAAATGAAAAAGGGTAGTGAGTCGTAAGTCTTGGGGAATATTTTAATAATAATTCCAAAAAAGTGTAATCTGGATATGTTTTTATCCTAAGTTTCTGAGGGTAGGGAATGGGTCACCAAATGGCTTAAAGTTACTTTTGAAGGTGAAAAGTATCAAGTGGAAGGAATGAAATATATATTGTTGGCCTTAGTGTATCTTGGGAATTATTGCATGAGGGATTAACCATTATGGGAAGCGGGAATTGATGTTGCAGGCTCTCGTGAGCAGGAGGGGGTCAAATTGTATGGAAAAATTGATTATTACCTTATCTAACCAGAGAAGCTTGCAAGGAGTTGGGGAGCTATAATCAGAATTCTATTGTCAAGGAGATAGGTTGGAAGACCATTAGAAATATCTCTAGGTGAGAGATTGGATGTTGTAGAGTGGTTTCCAGACCCGTGAGCATATTCTCCATATAAGAGTTTGTTGGGAGTTGTTCCCTGCTATGTCAAGCATTAGTCATAAGGCTTGGAGACTTCCTATCTAGCATGTTGCTAGTAACCCTGGGAAGGGAAGTGGGGTAGTAGAAGGACTATTGAACAAAGAAGGGGCACAATTCCTTGGGTGTGATAGGTGCATAGGGAATGAGGGATTGTGGGCTAGTTGCAGCATCGGGCACCTAGAATTGGACAATTGTGTTGAGTTTCAGACCTTAGCTTGTCGCTAAGAACCCTTTATCCTTGGTGAAGTTAATCCCCAGCTCGAGAGTGACATGTTGCTAAAAAATTGTGAGCAACAAAGTCTATGGTTGGAAGGAACATATGAGTTATGCATGTAGTTGGTAAATTTTATTAAAGATAATTGTTCCTTATGTGCTTGTATTGTTTACTGTGTGCATATTTTTTTATGCTTAATTTGGGATAACTTGTATTTAGTCACATATAAGTATTTATTATTATTGCTTGTACATGTACATATGGTGTTTATAGCCTATATTTGTAGCTGTGCATGAGTATATCAGTTGATGGTAGATTTATGTGTTAAGTTAAACTTGTGGTTTTGGTTATGATTCGTCAAGAAGAGAATTGGGTAGTTGGGTGCACAGGAAAGAAACTTGCATGCACAAGAGTCTGAAATTTGGATGTGCCTTCAAGGAAATACACTTCGTGCATAGTGAAATCAAAACTAGTGCATGACACCAAGATGGTTGTGCGCACAGTTGTACTGTGTGTCCAATATGTTGGTGTGTGTAGTTGTTTGAGTTACTTCCACTGCATAAGGTTGTGTTAAAAAGAGAATGATGCTTTGATTGATTTAAGTTGTGTGGCATGACTGAAATTGGGTTGAGTGTGTTACCTTAAGTGATATTGTGTGGACTTGTGTGTAGAGTAGAAACTACACCGAGAAATTTTGAGTAGCAAGGTCCAGTAGTATGTT
>JASDQU010504525.1:34471-45966 GCA_032191745.1 Picea mariana | reverse complement strand
TACTATTTACTGCTCGGTTCCACCACTACACAATCTTTTGGCGTGAACCCATCATCTTTTGGTTTTCCTGAAGGACTTGGGAAAGCATATTTTTCCACAACTCCTACAGTTGATATTGTTGGTGCTTCATATTTATCGAAAAATTTGGTGACCCAGACTGAACCATTTACAAACAGATATCCCTTCACACATGCTTCAAGTAATATTATTGCTTCGTTATTTCCACACATGCACACGTCAAGTTCTTTACTTGGGGGGAAACCTACATGGTTACAACATCAACATTCCTGGGGGAAATCCACTCCTACAAGTCCTTCTATCCCTGCTACCACTGGCTTGTATCCTGGACAACCATTTCCAAGAGTTTATAACCCTTTGTGGGTTCAACTAAATCCAGTGGGAATTCCTCAGAAAGGAAGTTTTCCCTATCAATCTATAAACCCCACAATTCCAATGCAACAGTCCCTTCAACCACCATACATGGGGGGACCATCAGGTCAATCACAGTATGTAGGAGCTCCATATGGACAACCACCTTACATAGTAGGACAACCCAGGTAGCAAACATATAGGGGAGGACCATCTAGTTTTTTCATCTTGTAGCAATCTAGATATGGTCCTACCGGTGTGCCCACGTAATATGGTTATCACCAGTATCCAAAGGCTAACCAACAAATTCCATTTTTTTCTATGTTAGATCTTCCATATCTATCATGTTTAACCAACGATCCCATTTAGCATGCCCAGTTTTGGCTTGCCGTCCCTACCAAATTACAATCATCCCAAAATTTGACGAAAAACCTGGGGAAGATCCTAACAATCATATTATGAATTTCCATTTATGGTGTTCTTCCAACTATTTAATGGATGATTCCATTCGTCTGAGACTTTTTCAGAGAACACTTATAGGTGCAGTAGTGAAATGGTATATTGAGCTACCACGTAACTGCTTTGTCGAGTTTAATTCTCTTTCCATGGCTTTCCTGATGCATTTTCAGTTGCCTATATAGTATGAGACCGGTATATAACTTTTGACCTCACTCTCACAATCTTATTCCACCCACATATATAATCATATTCATGAGTGGAGATGGAAGAGACGGTTGATTAAAGCTACAATTCTGAACTAAATCCTCGCAGATTGGCTTACAAAGTCACTCCTACCACCCATCACCCATGATGTTGTTATGGGGAATGTAGTTACTCAGGAGCAGGCTATCAGTCATGCTCAATATTTGGACTTGGTATATTCCCAATCTAGCCCACTTTATGATCCGATCCCTAATGCTCCTCACTTGTCGAATAATCTAACAAAACCTACTCTGGAACCAGGTTTTGTTTCATACATCAAGACTATTTCCACTCATGCTCAAACCTCTAAGGTGAATGCGGTCCAATCCACTTGATCTCAGCAACCAAAAGGTAAGAAGAAAAACAAGGGTAAATACAAGAAATCTTCTAACCAGTAGGATACTACAGATGATGTTGATACTCAACCAACTAGGAAGGCTAAGTTTCCTTGCATGATCTGTGAGGAAAACCACTACATGAAATATTTTCCTCATCATGAGGCAGTCACTCAATTTTTGAAGGGTACCTCCCAACTGGTTCAGAAGCAACATCTAGTTCCACAAAACCCTATCCCTCCACAAGGAGGAGACCTAGGTCATTCCCAGCATGGGGATGCTTCCTCAGGCACCTCTAAAGTCTATATGTTTAAGATGATTAATGTAATGACTCGAGAAAATACTTATGGGACTCCTATAGGTGATCAAACTAAAGGAAAGGTTGTCGATCATCCCTCCACACTTATTCCTCCTCCATATTCAAATCCTCTTCATATTGAGAAGCCAATTTTTTTCGTAGTGTTGCACCTGCCCAAGAGCACAATTTGCAAACCGACATTTGATCCAAATGCTCACGGTGCCCAAAACTAAAATATTGTTGAATATTTGGCACAAGCGCCTTGTGCTATTTCATCCCTCGAAGTTATACAGAACTATCAAATTCAATGTAGAACCTTGTTTTTATCTATTGGAGCTATGGATCTCGAGGAATTGGATCTAATTACATTTAATCTGGACTACTTTAAGGAGAGTCTCTCCCACCACTTATCTTTCCAAATTCAAATTTTGGTTGGTGGGAAGAACATTCATCACACTATTTTGGATGAAGGATCATCCACCTGTGTCATGTCTTTTCCTTGTTGGAAAGCCCTTGGTTCTCCTAAACTTACCCCGTCTCCCACCACCTTGACATCATTTGATGGACATGGTTTCCAACCTCACGGACTCTTGCAATATTTCATTGTGACATTGAAGGGTAAGATGGTTTTGGTTGATATCGAAGTGGTTGATGCACCCCTGGATTATAATTTGTTACTTGGTCATAGTTGGTTCTATGCGATGACTACCATCACATCTTCGGTGTTTTGTATTTTATGATTTCACCATCAAGGAAAGATTATCACTATTGACCAAATTGACTATACAACTCTAGATATCTACAATGTTGCAGCAAATAATGTCCCTTTTCTAGGACAGAATAGTTTTGAGAGTGTAGGAGTAGGTCTCTGCTAGCGGGGAAAATCCCCCTATTACTACACTAGGGTCAAAGTATAGGCAGAATTATGATCTCCCTTAAAAGAAAATCTAATTCCTAAAATACCCCAAACACTCTAAATAGATGAATAGAAAGAGATAGGAAAGTAGGTCAGAGGTAGTACCTTTAGTCCAATGTTCGATGTAGTCCACCTCCAGCTTTGTAGCTCCCAGGATGCAAGTCTCCTCCCAAAGATGACCTACAAAAACTCTTAGGCAAACAACGCTACAAATATTCTATCTCTACTCATCAATATTAGGGTTAGATATAAACCATTATGCATAAATCAAATGAAACATAAAGATATCATTTGGGACAGGAAAAAGATTATTTTATTCAAATTCAAAGATCGAAAATTACAACCTTTGTAGGTCGACGCTCCTGCGAAATTGATCCAATATCCTCTTAATGTTTCTCCAAGTGCACTATCCCCATGCTTTCTCTCACAATCAGCTAATCACTTCAAGGGAAGGGAAGGGATTGTATAGAAGAAAATCCTAGAGAGGGAATTCTAAGGCAAAAACTCATAAGGGGTTGCAGATACTTGGGCAAGGAGGGAAAAGGGATTTGGGCAGAATTTCATTGTTCTAATGCTTGATGTTGGAATGGGACCCCAATGCCTCCTTTTATATGATAAAAGGATAGTTATTTGGTTTGGGGACGGGATACAATGGGTGAATTGGTTGGGAAACCCTCTATAGCCCATAAACTCCGCCGAATTCCTTTCAACTTTTTATTTTTTGCAACTTTTGGAGGTAAATGAGGGTTTTTTAGTATGCATATAGCATATGTATGTGGTTTTTCTATCATGTAGAAAGCATATGTACCCAGGCAGTAGTGTAGCAGGGCACGTACATGTTCCAAAAAATGGTTTTTTAAATAGAGTTCCTCAGCAGTGATTTGGAAAATTATGCAAGTAGAAAGGTCAATGCCATGTATGCATAGGTAGAGAATTTTAGGGCTATAACAGATGCCCCCTAATGTGTGAGGTCAGAAAAGAAACTAATGGCCGAAATACATTACAATATCTTTACCAGTGGGAATGCATGAAGTCGAGTGAGCCTGGGACCAGATTTCGGGAGGTCTCCATCTGCAAGACCATAATAATCTCTCAAAGATAGGCATACCCATGCTCGGGATGAACTAATCATGGCTTCCAATAAATTACATTGCAGATCCATGTCATAGAAATGTATATATAAAGTGTAATCATGAGCAATACACATTGGATGTACATCTCAAAATCATTCGATGATATTCAAGTACAATATAATATGCATCTTCAAGAAGAATCAATGCTTGTGGATGGAGATGAGGAATTCATAGCTTGAGCAACAACTTCAAGATATTAAACAGCTCAAGTAGGAGTACAATAGGAGTGTAAGACTCACTACTCTGAGGTCTTCAACAAGTTGTCGGGAAAAGACTAGAGGATCTCGATGATCAGGCAGAAAACTTCATCGATTTTGAATCTAGACTTGACTGGACTCATGGGATGGTCAACTCATGAAATTCAAGAGACAAACTACAGAATGGCCGACTCGGGTTGGATAAAACCTCCCTTGGGAAAAATCATGACAGATGACCAGACTCAGATAGCATAATATTGAGATAAGTCTGTGATGCACGAGGCACCGCAAACTCTCCATATGTTTGGAAGAGTAACCAAATGGAGGAGAACACAACTCTATGTAGTGAGAATAGCTTCCTAAGGTCATACTAGATCACAATGCTTGGCAAACAAATGGAAGGATGTGCTTTGTCCAAGGGCGACTATCTTGCTGCCGAAAAAAGATTGTATATTTCTTGTCCCCTATTTTTGTAATATTTGTTTTTTTGTCCTTTTCAATTTTTTTAAAATCTTGAAAAGGAATAAAAGAATGATATGTTACAAAGGAGGAACAAGTGTCGTGAGAAAGAAAACTAATTCCAAGACCATGGAACATACTGATGCTCAAGGTAAGGAGACATGTGTAGGATAAGGACACTCGGGGAAAATTCCTCCATGGGTCAAGGTGTCAGATCACAGAGGAAAAAAATTGTTCTGAGGCTTGCGCATAAGGAATTCTTTAAAGGTTCAGTTGAGAGAAACATGGAGTTGGCATTAGGCCAAAGACGCAAAGATGAGACCCACAATGGGATTAAGCATGACACAACAAGACCCCTTCCATGTAAATTTTTACGAGCCCGGAGAAGGTAATCTCGGTGATTTTTTCACGTTTAGAGAGTCTGAAAAAACATTAAAGAAGACTCCAGGGAGTACCATTTTCATAATTAGTCCAATCGGCTCAAAAAAGGGTTAAACTTGCACCGAAGGGACATCTTTTCAAAACCGGTTTAATGAGTGTGACAAAGGCAAGATCACTCGGCTATCTTTTCAATTTTAAGGAGTCTAAAAAGAGCTTAACTATGGACTCATAAATTTTTTCTAGGTTTAGTCTCCTTAGCCTGAAAAAGTATAAAATATAACTGAGGAGAACTCTCTCGGTGAGACAAATCTCTTGACACGTACCTTTTTCCAAAATAATCTATTGGCTGGAAAAAGGGTTAAACTCATGCTGACTAGATTTTCTTCTGGATCAAATTAACGAATGTGAAGGAACAAGGTCACTCGATGATGTTTTCATATTTAGGGAGCTGAAAAGAGATTAACTATGGAGTCTGATGGGGTTCCTTTTTCATAAGTAATCTTCAAGGCTTGAAAAAGAGATAAACCAAAACTAAGGAGAATGTTCCTTTTTTGAAAATTTAGTCCCCCGGGCCCGAAAAAGGGCTAAACTTACGCCTGAGAATACTCTTATAGTGAACCAAAGTTCCTAGAGTTTACCTTTATTCATAAAATTAGTCATCCAGACCAAAAAAGGGGTAAACTATTGTTGGACAGATGTGCCTTCAAATTTGAGTTTGGCGAGCATGAAGGGAAACAAGATCGCTCAGCAATATTTTCAATTTTAGAGAGTCTGAAAAGGGCTTAAAGAAGACTCCATGGGGGCTTCTTTTCTCAAGTAATCCAGACGAGATCGAAAAGAATAAATGAACTCTCATTGGATGTTTCTTTCAAAATTTAAAGTGAGATTGAAAGACAACAAAGCGTGCTCATTAGAGATTCATATGGGTAAGGCCAAGAATAATGAGTCTTCAATACGTAATCATGGCAGGACTAAAAGGACTTCCATGCCTATGAAGTACTTCGGCATGGGAACCAAATGGAAAACAAGGCTCTAACTAGGATGCCCATGGAAGGAAGGCTCTACCCCATAAAGTACGACACACTTATCAGCAAGGAAGGTTAGTGTCACAATTTAGTGGGGTCAATCCTAAGGATAAATGAACTAGGAAATGGATAATGCAAAAATGCAAGTAGGGAAAAAACTAACCTATATGCTAGTTTCAAGGTCAATACCTGTCAGAACGGATCGATACTATGAACAAAAGTCAAAGAAAAATGTCTCCAAGGTCCTGCATATAACGCCAATAACACTCATCCAGAAGTTAATAAATCAAAAATAGATAAAAACTTCATAAAATAAGAGGTGCTACTGAATACAAAACTTGAAAACAACAAATTTGGACTGTACAATATGTACAAGGTACCTCATAGCCTTACGGCTCATGCATAGTATTGGTTCAAGTAGAGCCCACTGCTAGGCTCTAACCAAGAGTCTCTTCGATAGTCAATAAGAAAAGTCTCCCAAAAGGGAAGAAAACACAAACCATGGTGTAAGTCTTCCCACGGTATAGAAACCATAGTCATTGCTTAAAGGATAGCCTCATCCAAAGGCAATTCAAAATCCAAGAAATCACACGAACAAGGAGGGTCGACAATCCCAAAGGGTGAAGAAAACTAACCATATTCCATATGATGATGGAGGTTTTGTCTAGGACTGGAAGAGTTTATCAGTGAAGAATCACAAGCACAAGGGTTTGAGGATCTACAAACAGTGAGATCAGACTCAAAATGAGACTCAAGATCACTCGAACCAAGAGGGGGAAGCAAGGGATACCATGCCCCCATTGAATAAAAACATTGATCAATTGACGAGACCATGTCTCAAGAAGGTAAACATGATTTCATAGGTTCCTTCTTAGAAGCAATTGAATATTGAGGATAACATGCCACATAATTAACCTATGGCGAGGTAGAGTCTACACGAACACTAGGAACATATAAAGGGGAAGCATGAACTAATGCCAAATTAGGATGGTGATTATCAGATTCCATTTGTTCAATAGTGGCAATGCTTCCATTATGAGGTAAATGCATCACCTGGAAGAGCATAGACACCATAGCATTCATAGCATATACACAATCACGCCCGAGAAGCATATTGAAATCCAACGGGCCTTGCACCACTATAACATCGACAAGAATAGTCTTCCCACCTAATGAGATAGGAAACTGAGGAAGAATCCCCAAATATTCACTAGGATGTCTGTCAAAATCCAACATCTCATGCGATGCAGACACAAGCTCAGGAGAACCCAAAGCTTTCCAAGCCGAGGAGGATAAAATACTTGCAGAGGCTCCTTCATCCACAATACATCGATAAAAAAAAATTGAATTTACTTCAACCTTTATTTGAAAAGGTGTAGAAGAAGGAAGACAAGGCTCAACAAGGTCATTCCAATCAAAGGAAACCATCCTAGGACTTGGAGAGGGTGTACTCGAAGTGAGCGGAATGCCCCCTTGTTCTGAAAGTACTGAACTGGAAATGCTAAAAACATAGTTGGTAGAAACATCACTGCCTAAGAGAAGAGTGGGATCAGTCAAAGATTGCATCGGTGTGACCACTTTGGTAGACTCAACACTCTCCAAGAGAAGAGTAGGATCGGTCGAAAATTGCATTGACGTGACCACTTTGGTAGACTTGACACTCTCCAAGAGAAGAGTGGGATCAGTCGAAGATTGCATCAGCATGACCACTTCTTCAACCACTGGTTGAATCAGCTTCGAGACAAAATGGTAAAAAGGCACATCACCCCCCAAAAAAGGAGTGGGATAAGCCGAAGATTGCATCGACATGACCACTTTCTCCACCACTGGATGAATAGGTTGTGAAGAAACCTCAGAAGACTAGAATCTGAAGTGATTGCAAACAGGGACCACAATCTTCGTGCCTTTGGAAGGCCAAGGCATAAATGAGGAAGGTGATCTCCCTTGCAAAGATTACAAGGGAACTTACGCTTACGTCTTATTCGTCTAGGTTTCTGAACAGAATCAATGCCCTAAGAATGACTGACAATGGTTGGTTGCTTGTCCCCAACATGACTAGCATAGTTTTTTGACATATCACTTGTTGGACTCCCATTTATGAGACTCGTGCCCCCAGCATGACTTGCAGTGGTTGGTTTCACATCTTCAACATGACTAGCATAGGTTGGTTGTTTTCCCCCAGAATGACTTGCAAAGGTTGGGTGCACATCTCCAACATGACTTGCAGAGGTTATTGATTGGTTCAATAACATGACTCGCAGAGGCTACAGGCCTATTTTCAATATGACTAGCAATGACTGGACTTTTTCCCCCAACATGGCTAGTAGTGGATGGGTGCTTTCCCCCAACTTGACTTGCAGAGGCAAGGTGTTGGTCCTCAACATGACCCGCAGAGGTTGTTGACCTATCTCCAAAATGACTAGTAGAGGTTGGTTGTTTTCCCCTAGCATGACTTGAAAAGGATGGGTGATGGTCTTCAACATGACTTGTAGAGGTCGACAACCTATCTCCAACATGACTCGCAGAGGTTGGTGATTTCTTCTTCCTATTCTTCCTCTTTCTATTTCATTTAGACTTTTGGTTACTAGTAGATAGACTTTCACTAGATAAGGTAGAAGGAGGAGGATAAGACTTTGTTGATGAAGGAAAATCAACATGATGCCCATGACATAAGGTGCTTAACTGAGAAGCATCAAGAGAATTCAGGAAATTTGGAATGGTACCCAACCAAATCGGTAGTCCCACATTCAACCCAAGAATGTACAAAGTGGCCATCAAATGGACACCAATGTTTTCGAAGAAGGGAAAAGAACAAGAATCCCCTTGTGAAGGGGTTCCTTGGTTGGTATCTTCAGAAAATTTAGCCATGAAGATCTTATGCACAGGTTCTCCCCTTGCACGATCATTCAAGTCTGTAAAAGTCTCACACACTAACTCTAGCGAACCAATGGTATAAAAAAGCATGCTTATAAAGAGTCGGCCTCACGTTTCTAAGCGAAAGACTAAAAAGTCCTCACGACCGGTGGAGTAGGCGGTCTACCACCTTAGGTCAGAGACCCAAATAAATGGTTTACTGAATCACTCTAGAAAACTAGGGAGCACACCACTAAAAGCTCCTAAAGGAAAATCAAGCAGACAACTAACTAGTGGAAAGGATAGTTACGCCAATCAACACTATAGAAACTTATTGGTGCAAGTGCAACTCAAACATAGAATCACCCTCCAGGTATACTCTGTGAAGCGTGATCTGACATATTCCCTAGGTACCGCGGTATACCCCCACAGTCACCCATGTAAGTCCATAAAAATTAGCAATTAGGTTTCCAGCTCGCAGTTAGTCACCAGGCGGGTACAGTCAACAGTCGGGTTGATTGTAATTAGCAGAATAATAAAGTCTAAAGCCCTTTAATGGTATCGAAGGTAATTGGTCTAGAAGACAATCGAGGATCTCGAATGGATTTTAGGTCCATAAGGCTCCGTAGTCAAATGTGATCAGCGTGATTCCCAATAAATACCTCAATATACAACCCCCACTATGTTTGGTCCGTCTTTGGAAGCGTTATCTCCTCTACCTTTCCTCACACAACCTCATGTTTAGCCCTTGTGTTAGAGGGGGGTCCTAGCTAACTCTTACGACACTAAACTTTAGACACTCCCTATCTCAGACTCCAATGTTATTTTTTAAATGGCCTTGAAGAGTCTCCTCTTCACACCTATTTCAAGGCCCTAAAAGCCTAAACTAGTCGGTGAACCCTACAAACAGAAAGTCCAATATATTTTAAGTTTAGCATTGATTTTATGGGCTTGATTTACTCATAGTATATGAACATGCAACTTATGTTGTTTAGGACTCTTGCAAAGAAGTATTTTCTTTCTTATTTTTTTTTTGAAATGCTTTCAAGATGAGAAGAAAACACAACCCTATGCTAATTCTTTTTCTTTTTCAAATAACAATGCAAAGAGAATGCAAAGAAAGAAAGAGACCTAAATAAACTAGGTTTTTTTATTATATTTTCCTCCAATCAAAGCAGAACTAACAAAATATGATAAAAGAAATTGATGAATACAATTCATTTTTCTTAAAAATTCAAGCTAAAAATAAGCCAAAAAAACTAGGAAACACATAGAGACAAGAGGATTTCTTTCTGTTTTTTTTTTTTTTCAAAGCAAAGACAAGATAAAAAGAGAAAAGAACCCAATATTGACTCATACCCTAGACCAACTATGTAAACGCAGGGACTCAACAAAAACCAAAGGAGGATCTAAAACTTGAAAGTTCACTCTAAACCTCTAGGGCAAGCAAAAGAAAACCAAGAAAGAAGTTGAAACCAAATCTTTAACCTAAGCTAAAACCACTAACAGAGACTCTGTAAAGACCAAGAAAGTCATGAGAAACCCAAGGCTTCTAGCAGGAAAGAGAAAGAAATATCTTTAAAAAAAAAAAACCTTTCAAGACACAGAGACGCTAGTTGTTGCATCAGTAGCTTGTGTATGTAAGTAGGTTGTTTACTGTGCAGACTGTGTATATACATGGGTTGAGCCAAAGTAGAGTGTGTACACCTCTGGTATTTTTCAAAAAATAAAATTTCTAGGCAGATTGACTGGGCAGGGAAAACTGGTAGGCACATTGCAAGTGACCAAAGACCCTTAAAAGAATCAGTGAACTTGATAAAAAATCAAAAGGCAATAAATAATCCAATAAAAACCCAAAACCCTCCCTCTAAAACCCTAGAGAGACTCCCTAGTGGAGTTGCCAATTCTACTAGCAGGAAAATCCCCCTAGAAGGTCAAAGTATAGGCAGAGCTATGATCTCCCTTAAAATATAATCTAATTCCTAAACTACCCCAAACACTCTAAATAGATGAATAGAAAGAGATAGGAAAGTAGGTCAGAAGTAGTACCTTTTTTCCAACGTTCGATGTAGACCACCTCCATGTTTGTAGCTCCCAGGCTGCAAGTCTCCTCCCTGTTGGAATAATGATTCATTTATCATATTCTAGATGTAATTGTTTTCTTTAGTATTATTTTTATTTTTTATGTCTCAAAAGTATAATTAAGGTTAGGAAATATATTTGAAAGATTCATGGAGTGATTATTGGAGAGATTTTAGGAGAAGATGATTTCCCGTAACATCTTCTCTCATTGTATAAATTCATGCTTTGATAATGAGAAATTTTGAGCTGAGTGTTCATTGTTATTGGATTATTTTCTCCATTATTATGTGGTGTATTTCTTCATTTGGTATTAGAGCGATGGTGTGAAGAAGACGTGTGTTTGTGCATATGTTATTAGTGTGAGAGTAGATATCTGTAAGAATAGAGTGGAAAGTTTGTGGAGCGAACTATTCGCAGCATGGAACGAACTAATCCAACATGGTGTGTGACTGGTGTAATTATGGATCTCTTCTTGTTTATGAACTTATTGTTGATGGTGCCTTTCTTCCTTGCCATCAAACAACATGCAGATGAATGAATGAGCATGCGAATCAACATGGACGTCGAGCAGATAAGAGGGTTTAAGAAACGTGTGATGGGCATGTGACCTACGACTTGTTGACTAGTTTGTAGCATGAACATCGAGTGTATAAAAAGGTTTAAAGAAGGAGTGATGGGTGTGTGACCTATTAATATATGACTTGTTGGTTGATAACATGGAGCGTAAACTGGTTGGAGTATATGC